>JABCMJ010042038.1:0-12161 GCA_014822125.1 Arbutus unedo | reverse complement strand
GCTAACCAAAATTTGGCACTGATATGAGCCTTCAATTCAAGTACTCAGCAAAGATTTTCATTCGTTTTAGTCGGTCTTTAGCTAGGGGAAGGAAATCTAATTGATGAACGATAAAAAACTAAACAGCTTTGCTCTCTATTTATTTTTCCCTAGCTTTTCAGTATATCTAATTTCTTGGTACATATCATTTTGCGTTAAAAAAGACTTCTATTGCTCGGTGGTATTATCTTGCAGACAGCTTCATTTGATGTGTGGGATGAAGATCCAAACACTGAGAAGTCTGCAAATTTGAACATAGAAAGGTATTTAACTTTGATTAGTTCATTACTATGATGGGGCAAACTTTGGACTTCCAAATTGATTTCAGGCACTTACGTTGAATTACACTCTGCACAAGCACCCTTTTGATTTATTTTTTCATCCTCAAGCAGTCAAAAGTCGTGACATTGCGAGAGTTCTATTGCTTGTTTTCATTCTCAAACATTCATTTCTTGCTGATCAAGTTCAATGGATCTACGTTTTGTAGGAATGTATCAAGAAGGGAACAATATCCTGAGGAAGCTACCTTCGCAGGACCCCACCTAAGCCTTCAGTTTCTGAAGCAACAAAAGAACTGGAATTTGACAAGCGGCGAATGTGCTTCAATGTTGAACATCCAGTGAAGCACATGAACAGTGCCCCCAACAGGATTGAATTAAGGATCACTGGGACTACAAATAAATCTCAATAAAACTTGGAAGTATTTAGTTATAATGAGTATCAGAATATGCCCTACTTAGTTTTGATTTTGTAGTTCTGTTTGAACTCCAAAAAATACTGTTTGCTGAAAGTTTTTGGAAACATCCTTGGGTAAAATGTTTCCTTAGGACATTTATTTGGGAGCTCTAATTGGTGTTCTTGTCTATGGATTAAACTATAGGCTGAAGTCGGACTAGGAGTTCTATTGTGCACTGTGCACATCAAGACGTATTGTGCGCCAAAGCTGAAGTTGGATCAAGAGTCCTATTGTGAATTGCCCACAAAAGGGCGTGTTGCGCGTCCAAACGACGTTATTTTGACGTGCAACATGCCTTGCAGAATCCTCACTCTGGCTAAAGTCTTTGTGACAGAGTGGGGATCCTGCAAGGCATGTTGCATTTCAAAACGACGTCATTTTGACACGTAACATGCCCTGCAGGATCCCCACTCTGGCTAAAGTCTTTGTGAAAGAGAATGGTCAGAATTATGACCTTATATTGACCTCTCTTTTAGCAGGCCAACCTATTTCCATGAAATGCTTAGGGTAACAATCCTATTAAGGGCAAAGTCTACTTAGCTTTTGCTTTATCCAATTATCTTTGGGACTCAGGGAGTCCTATAACTAAAAAAGCGTCAGATATCTTCAAAACAACATCATTTTAGGTAAAAAAAGTCAGCCCCTTAAGAGCTCAAAACGACAGCCCTCCCTCTCTCCTCCATTCTCTTCTCTTCCTAATACCATGTTTTCTCCATTCTCCTCCATTGCTTACACCATCGCACAAAAACCAACCTCTCTTATGTCTCAAATCACACAAGAAGAACCCAATTTGCCAAACCACCTACATCCAACCCCAGTTATGCAAACCTAAATCCACAGTTATACATCATATCAATTATAGAAATATGTAAATCAACTTTCTGTCCATTTTGAATAAAGCAACCTTTTGTCTGTGTTAAAGTACCGTTTTAGGATTAAATGAAATCACTTATATCCAACCCCATTAAGGACTCAAACGACATTGTTTTGGGATTAAATAAAATTAGTCCCCTTCTTCCCTATATCGTCTCCTCCTTCCAAACCTAGCCCCGCCCTTTCGTCTCTCTCTTCCCTAGATCTGGGGATCCTATAGTGAGTGATGAAATTAAAATGCACGAAATACATTTAAATGGTCAAGGTTGAAATGAAATTTCTTTTATTAATTGAATTTAAAGTTACGATCCTTACACATGTGCTAACCCACTAGATCATTGAGTTAATTATTTCTATGATTGATTCCTCTGCAAGGAATCAAGTGCATTTTATGCGGTCAAGTGGCAAAAACATATTTTTTTGAACCAAGTAGTGTTTGGCACCCGTAATTTTATTGTTGGAAACTTGCTTGTCAATTTTGTGAAAATAAGAACTGTTTAGAAAATTAGATATTACATGGAATTTTGTGGATCTCTAATATTTGAGGTTACAATAAAATAGATTTTTATATTAGAGTGAGCAATAGAAGCGTAATTATGAATATTTTTTCTGAGGTTATTAAATTTCGATAACCAAAATTTTAAGGTGGGTAAATTCTAATATCCATTTATTTATTTGTAATTGAGTCTTGAGTAAATTCTTAGAGAAGGAAAATTATTTATTGGTGATTTTCTTTGGAACAATGCTACAGTCTCATAAATTGAAATAAAAAACCTTTATGAATTCAAAATTTATGCTCATGATTTACTTAGATTAATGGGACTGCAAATAAAGATGAATCACGACTATTAATTTTGAATTCAAAATAAATTTTTTGGTCTAGTTTTTTGAACCGTAGATTTTTCTTTTTCTTTGAGATTTGGCAGGGGTACGTTGTATAGAAAAAATGGATACTTATTGTTTAGTCCTATCTATGAGATATATCTAATGTTTCATTTCATATACTTAATTTTGAAGGTTAATTTTTGGTCCTATTTTTAAAAAAATACCCAAATTATCCTCAAAATCTATTTACCTCAATTTCAGCATTTTTATCCCTAAGAAAAAGAGATTGATTCAAATATTTTCTTATTGGTCCAAATTTAGTCTGTTCCTTATGCTATAACTACTACACAAAAAAAGTACATATTCTTGTATTTCATGATGGTTAATTTAGTTTATCATTATTGTAAATTCTTTTATAATTCTAAGTGTTTTAAATCTTTAGTGATGGTTAATTTGCATGTCACGGATAGTTTATTATATTCTGCGATAGTAATTTACGTGTTATGGTATATTTGCATCATTATGGTAAAATTCTACAACTCTTGGGCGATTGTCAATTTTCATATGGTAAATTTTCTATGCTCACGGACAATTTACTATATTTTGCAATAGTAACTTATATTTTGCAATAGTAACTTACGTATAATGGTATATTTGCATCACTATGGTAAATTCCTACAACTATTTGGCGATGGTCAATTTGCATATGATAAATTTTTTACGCTCAAAACTGATACTTCAACAAAAGAGTCGACCATCTCCAGATTATGATAAATTGTCAAAACATAATAAATTACAGATCATCCAGAAAAGATCCGGCATATCATGTAGAATTCACATACTCAAAACGGATACTACAAACTAAAAATAATAAAATAAAAAGATTTTTCACTCACTATGTAATCCAAACAATTTTCGGAAAAAATTCTTTAGGTTTGACGATGAAATATTCATTCTAACTCTAATAACTCAGTTTCTAGTGACGAATAACATGAAAGTGGTGGATTTATATAATACTTGATGAGTAATATGATAACATAATGAATCACTAAGATTTTATGAGATTTCATTCAAAAAATTTGAAAATATGATAAAGATTCCAATGAACTATTAAGATTCATTGGAAAATCAAATATTCAGTCAAAGATTCTGGCCAATTAAAAATTCCGGCCAATACAATATTCTATAGCATAAACATGAGATCTTTTAGCCAATTAATTCCTTTCTCAGTTAACGTTTGTTATCCTATTTAATTCCATAATTCTAGCTAAATTTATTACTACGATTATAAACATACCAAATTAAGAATAGATGTTCTGACTTAAAAATAAATAAGAGGGTAAATTAACACTTAAAAATAAGTGCAAAAATGTCAAACCATATAAAAATGAGATGAAAATATAAGTTAAAAAAATATATGAGATAAAACCCTATGCTATAAGGATAAATAGAATCCTGATTTAATTTAAAAAAAACGTATTTACTTGTTTATTTCTAGAAAAAAAAGTATTTACTTGTTAAACAGTGATGGAGCAATTAAAGCGGATATGAATTATTGAGGGGGGAAGAGACCAAGCAATAAATTGTTGTCAGATACATTATTCAGGGCTTGTGTGTGCTGTAACGCAGGCTTTTATTGGGGAAGTGTGGGCGTTCACCAGACATGCGGTTGATCATTAACAATGTTTAATAGTGTCGGCAATTATATGTATATATATGGACTTAGTGCGTACTATGTATTGTGTATAACAAGACATGTTATTCGTTAAAATAATATCATTTGATGCATAAAAAATTGTTCAAACAGTTATATTGCGTTTGAGTAATTTTTCGTGCATCAAAATGAGGTAATTTTAATACACAGTAGAATTTCATATTCCGTGTATATATAATTCTTACATTATTAAACCTTGTGAATCGTGGCAAATGCTAAATGCCCTACGAGCCCTTGTTAAGGGGGTAATAAATGGCTATTAATTTAATGCATTATTTTTTGTTCTTATCAAATGAGTAATGTTCTTTAACTACTTATGCTTATTGTAGTAACAATAGTATTACCAACATTAATCTTACTTTAATATATAGTTTTTTCATGTTAAATACAATAAAATGTAATTCATTCAAAAAATATTTTCCGTTAAAAACACCAGTAAAAATTTGTAACGTACAATATTATTGTTGTTATTTTTTTTAGATATTCAATCATGTTTTTTTGGATGATTCAACAATAGTTATTGGACTAGACATGTAGTTTGAAATAGTATGTGCCTAAAATCAGTGTGCTCTTTTTAGACTAATTATTTTTTTTCAAATAAATAAAATTCATCACTTTGAAGGGAAAATAAATAAATAAGCGATAGTCTTTATTTATATTTTTGAAAAAACATTCTTAAGAAATGTTGCCAGATTTTTTTAGTAAATTAAAAGATTGAGAATATTGTCTTTAAATTTTAAGAAAAAAAGGTAACATTGGAAGAAAAAAAAAAATCTCGTACGTTATCACCTAGTACGTTCCGTATCGAAACCAAAACGAGGCGTTTGTGAGGATATACCGTTCCGGCGATGTTACTATCAGTTCTGGCCAAGTTTGGTCAATTCCAATCAGTTCTGACGGTGTACGGATCTCGACCTTTTTTTTTTTTTTGGTCAGAGTGGTGTTTGCGTGGATCTCGACAATTGTGAGATACATTTTACAGCATGGTGGAGTGACGGGGGGAAAATGACTGAACTGTAACAGCAAGGAAGATGACTGAGAGAGAGAGAGCGCGCGCGAGAGAGAGAGAGAGAGATGACTGAACTAGATAGAAAGGAAGATGAGCACAAGGTTCATAACTTATCGTGTAAAGGAAAAAAGCATACTACAGCCTAAAATCTAGAGCCTAAACTCATAGGAGCTGACAATTATGAAAAAGCAAAGATTTAAGTTATAAAATTTATTTTATATGTCACACACACACACACATTTATATATTAAGAAAATTTTATATTATTTTTTAACGATAAATCTGAAATGGTACACCAGTATGCACCGGTACCGGTACGAACCGTAGTAGTAATAAAATTAGTACGTTCGTCAGTACGAGATTGATAATTTTACTTTATACCATCATAGCTATTAATTATGATGCAATAAATTGTAACTTCATCATTAATTGCTTCTAAACAAATGCCCCACGACACGCTTGTGTGTGTGTGTGTGTGTGTGTGTGTGTGAGGGGGGAGGGGGGAGGGGGGAGGGGGGAGGGAGGTAGTGTGTGTGTGTGTGTGTGTATGTGTACATATGTGCATGCACGCATGAGCAAAGTTTACTTTTGGTGACAAGGCTTGTAACATTAGGAAAAATAGAGGAAAACCTAAGAGTTAGGGACTATGAGTTGAAGTTTGAAAATAAATGGGGATGTTTTGTCCGATACAGTTTATGTTTAATGCTAGAAAAGTTGAGAGAGAGAGAATTATTTATGTAATATATTGTATATTAATCAATGTATATAAACTCATTTATATAGCAGGGAGTGGACGTTCTAAATATGAACTACATCAAAAAAATGAAAATGCATGGAGGAGAGTAATTACATAAATCATAATACGGTAATTGTCTAAATCATAGTTCTAAAGATACATACATACATATATATATATGTGTATATATATATATATATATATATATATATATATAGTGAGCTTCTATTGAGGGATCCCTCATTTTGCTAAAATGTGTTTTTAAGGGTACTCGCGAGAAATCAACTCAAAATATTACCCGGAAAGACTTGATCCATGCAATTTTTCATAAAACTGTTCCTGTCAGCATTTATAAAGAACTGTTTAGATCAAGTCTTTCCCAATATTTTTTTGAGCTGATTTCTCGCGAGTATCCATAAAAACGTGTTTTAAACATATTGAACGGTTCGGATCATCAAAATTTGATCAGAAAATGGGAGGTCCTCCCTTAATAGAAGGAGACTCTCTCTCTCTCTCTCTCTCTCTCTATATATATATATATATATATATATACATACATATGTATATAGAGCCGGCTCCATGAACCAACACCTTTTTAGACCAATATTAGATCAACATATAAATTCTTCATTCGTGATTAAATCTTAATGATCCAAACTGTTCAATGTGTTTAAAACATATTTTTAAGGGTATCCGCGAAAAATCAATTTAAAATATTATCGGAAAAAGCTTGATCCAAGCGGTGGTTCAAAATACTGACAAGAATTGTTTTTATCAACTATTATTTGGATCAAGCCATTTCTGATAATATTTTGAACTGATTTCTCGCTGGTACCCTTAAAAATATGTTTAAATACATTGAACGGTTCGGATTATTAAAATTTAATTAGGAATGAAGCGTTTAGATGTTGATCTAATTTTATGGACCATTAACAACCCCTCTCAAACTTAAGGAGGGTAGTTATCAACCAACTTGAGTTTGGACACGAGTTCAATGGATTGGCCAGGAAGATGAGCTTTAGTGAATATATCAGCAAGTTAATCAGTAGAGGACATCAAATAGAGATGAACAATACCGCGAGTGACATGTTGACGACGTAAGACAGCACGGGCAGGTGACGCAACCTGGTTAGGGTTGATTTAAGCAACACAGAGACTGACGCAAGTGTGTGTGATGACATGTGCGTAATAAGGGCGATAGTGGTTGACGTGTCAGAGATGAAGGTGGCGTGTGAGGGTGTGTAAGCAGCACAAAGGTTGACGCAAGTGCACATATATAACGAAGGCAGAAGCGATTGCAGCACAGAGGCTGGCACAAGCTCGGGTGATAGCCAATGGTGGTGTGGTAAGGATCCGAAAAAAATTCGTTTTTATTTTAGTGTTTGGAATGTCGAAAGAGATTTATTGTTGTTAGAAATGAGAGTTGATAGTGAGAAGGTTAAAATTTTGAAGTTTAAAAATTTTCGGATAGTAAATGGCCATGACCAGTCACGCAGTCGCGACTAGTCACGCAATCAATCAGGTTTTGGTTTTCTGGGTACTTTTTGAGGCAGTGGTCAACTGTGACCGATCAAGTTCATTTTTACGTGATTTTAAAGAGTTCGGATAAGATTTTTTAGGGAGATCTAAAATTTTTCCCTAACAACTCATTTGGATGAGGGAATAGAGCCCGTCATAATTTATCACCCCATGTTAGGGGTGGGTCCCTCCTTATTGGCATGCTTTGGCAACCCAAAAATCCTCCCTTATGATTTTTTACCCATCATAAATTTCCACTTGTAAAGCTCTTGCCTTGGATCGGCGCAAAAATTATCTGGTTGTAGAGGGAATAATTTTTGTCTATTTTACCCCTCCTTATTCTCTTCGCATTCTCTTAATGCATCCAACTTTGGATAAAAAAAGTGACTCGCACGTTCATTCGAATCCCTTTAGGTCGTTCTTTTCAAATTTTATTCTTGAAAAAATATTAAAAATTTACTGTTTACTTAAAAAAAATTATTTCGGGATTAACCGTGAGTTCAGATTATTTTAATAAAGAGTTATTGAATTATAGTAAAGTATTTGTTGATTTATATTTTGTTATTATTTTATTTTTATTTTTTTTTGTTGATTGATAAAATAAAGTTAAAAATTTCTTAAATTATTCAAAAATATTCACATTCATAACACGTCCTAATGCGCCCAACTTTAAAGCAAAAAAAAGTAATGTACACCGCTCATTCGATACCTTTTCGGTTGTATTTTCTAAAATTTATTCTTGAAAACATACTAATAATTTACTATTTACTTAAAAAATTATTTCAAGATTAACCGTGAGCTCATAATATTTTGATAAAGAGTTATTGAACTATGTTAGGGTATTTGTTAATTTATATTTTGTTGTTATTTTCTCTTTTTTTTTTTTTGGTTGATTGGTAAAACAAAGTTAAAAACCTCTTAAATTATTCAAAAAATTTCACATTCATCACATGTCTTAATGTGCCCAATTTTAGAAAAAAATAACGGACACTACTCATTCGAACCCCTTTTGGTTGTACTATCCGAATTTTATTCTCGAAAACATACTAAAAATTTACCGTTTATTCAAAAATTTATTTCGAAATTAACCGCAAGCTCCGAATAATTTGATAAATGGTTGTTGAATTATGATAAGGTATTTGTTAATTTATATTTTATTGATAAAACAAAGTTAAAATATCTCTTAAATTATTCAAAAATATTCACATTTATCACATTTATATATATTGAATTTTGCATTTATAAACTTTATTCAACACATAATCAAGTTTAGAATTACACAAGGGCAAAATAGTCATTCGACAGTTTTTGACCCACCCTTATCCCCCATTTCATAAATTATCCAAATCAAGTCAAAATATATCTCTTGTTTAATCCCTCATCCAAAATCATCTACTTTTTTATCTCCTCTTTATAAATATCACATCAATGTGGGTCATCCATCTACAAATAATATCCTCTCTTATCTTATTTTCTCTCAATAACTTATCCTATTGAAAATAATCATCCATGCAGTTGACCCTAAGGAGTTTCTTCTCTTTATCTCTCTAGAACTTCATCTTTTCCATCCACTCTTTGCTTCAATCTTTGATCTAAACTTAAGATCTTTTAAATTCCTTTAAAGTCACCATTAATCTCTTAAAATTAGGTGATATCTCAAGTTTGGAGACACTATTTAACTTGGACGGAGTTCTTGGAGCCTTTCACCGCTATTGGAGCTTGCATTCTTGGAGCTCAAGTTTTGAAGCTTAAAACTCGAGGTAGGAATTTTTTCTCATCGATTCATGAGTATTCAATATGTTTGGACACATATTTCTTGATTTTGGTCGTTGTTAGGGTTTCATTCACTATGTTCCCTATTTTTGGTATTTCTTTAGATTTGTGGTTCATGAATTTGAGTTGTGGTGACTGTTCACCATTTTTCTCTCCTTTGTGTGGATTATTCATTTTTTATTTTTTTACGTCGGGTTTACATATAGGTTTGTTAGAATCATATAGTGGGTATGAGGCCGAAGTGAGGCCATGACTAGTGGACCATAAGATATGCTTTTCTTTTGATATAAGTATTAGTTGAAAGTCATGAAATTCTATGATGTGAAATATTCACATTATGAACTTGTTATCTCATATGCATTTGACACGATGCATTGTGGTCTATCGTCCGTGAAGACACGTGCTAGTGAAAAATAAATTGTGGTCTAGACTCTACCAGGAGACGTACTAGTGATATATGAACCAATAGTAGTCTCCTTTGGGAAGTGGTGGTAGGTATGAAAATTGTCTACTTTCCCGAGAGAATTGCGCTAATAAGATCATATATCTTGTAGAGATCCGAAAAATTTGTCGTTTTTAATTTTAATGCTTGGAGAATTATTGGGTATTGTATTTATGCATGATTATATGATTTGGGGCCATTGTATTATGGAAAGAAAGTCACGGGACTTGAGGTTACTATGTTTACAATGTGGATAGAGTAAGTGTAATGACATGGTTTGGGTTAATGTTTATATTAGATGAGATTTTTCCCCAAAATCCACATAACATGTTCCTCTCTTTCTACCGTTGTGCTCTCTCTCAAACTCTCCACCAAAATTTTTTACTCCAAGTTTTGATTACTTCAAGAACCCTTTGTAACCTGTTGATCTTTGAAACTATTTAGCATGTGTTTGTTTGTTTGGAGGAGTTTCATTTCAAAAAATTTCAACATTTGAAGATAGAGCTTTCCATTTGACCTTGGATCTTGCTTCTTGAAGGTTGAGGTAGGAAGTTTTTACTCTCATTTCGCATTTGAGACTTGTATTTGTCCTTGTTCTTCCTTATTTGTTGCCATTTGGAGGCTTTGAAACCAAATTTGAAGTTTTGTAGAGTCTCATTTGGATTTGTGATTTTTCACGATCAACCGAATTGTCTGTTTTGAACCAACCGGACAAGTTAACTTGCAGTATCTCATGTTTTTTTTAAAATTTTGTATCTCATCTGGATGGCCTGTTTTGCTCCATTTGAATGATCTTGCCTACATCATTTGCCTTTACTTTTGAGAGTTTTGATCTATCCGGATGGCTTGTTTTGTCCTATCTTGATGATTTGGGATGCTTGAAAAGATTTCTTCTAGGCTTTAATAAAGATGTTTTGTAACTTCTATTGTCTATTCTTTTTTACCCAAAAGGAAAATGTTTAAACTCTTACTATGATGTTGATGTATATTGGGCCGAATATTGCCCTTTTTGTGTACTCTTTTCAAATTTTAAACTTTGTGATACATCATGAATGAATGTTTTGGGTTATTTATGAGTTTTGAAAGTTTTTACCAATATTTTGTATTAGTTTATTTTATTTAAAATTGAGGGCGTCACATATCTTGTTTGGCCACCTTTGGATGAGGTGCTGGTGTTAATGACTAAAATTAAATGAAAAGTATGAAACGATGAAATGATTAATGAAAACGATTGGATGAATTTTGATATCTTCATAACTTGTTTATGTCATTACAAATTATTCACGTCATATGTCATACTGTCTCATTTTCATATAATGTTGGCATAGATATTCTTATTAGGCTTTGTAGCTCACCATATCCTTTTTAGGTATCACCCCGAACACTTAGCATGTGGTGCGTGACATGCATTCTGTGATGCATGACTTTTGAAGACATATAATAGGAGTTACCTAACATCTTTAATCTACTTTTTTTTAAAGATGTAATGTAACTTATCTTTGTTTTTCTTGTTCTTAAATTTGAAAGAAATATAAACGTTTAAACTTTGATCTCACATTTGGTAGATGTATCGGGCTGGGGGATTTGCCTATTTTGATGTAATATTTAAGACTCCATTTTGGTGTGTCTTATGAATGAAATGAATTGAAAGATTTGGATTTATTCTTGTGAAATGTGAGATTTTATTTGTGATAAATAAGGATTAATATTATGTTAAAAAATGAGGGTATGATAGGCATTGAGCACAAAGACTGACGCTGGGCATGCGTGATAGTGTGTGCGTAACAAAGACGGAAGCAATTGCAGCACAGAGGTTGACACAGGCGCACGTGATGGTGCGTGAGGGCCTTTGGTGGCGTTGGATGACCAGGAAGGTGTGACTAGTGGTGGTTTGATAGTAATGATTTTGATAATGGTGTACCAGAGGCATTGATTAGAATTATTGACATTTTTCTGATGAATGAGGCAAAACTTTTGATTTATCGTAGGTCCGAATAATGATGATAAATATTAACAAAACAAGTAATGACCCGACGGATGGCAACAACGGCTAGGCCACCGATTGGTAAACTAAAATTAAACAAATCTTAACCTATGACTCTGATACTATGTTAAAAAAATTGAGAGAGAAAGAGAGAGGGGGTGAGAAAATTATTCCTATGATATATTATATATTAATCAATGTACAGGAACTCCTTTATATAGGTGGGAGAGGATATACTAAATATGGAATATACATGATAAATATGAATACATGCGAAATATAGTAATTACCTAAGTCAAAATATAGTAATTGTCTAAATTATAACCCTAAGTATACATTAACATTTAATATGTTGGTCTTGATAGTAGAAGTCGCATATTCTCATGTCCAGCTCAAGGGGCAGGGCCACCAGACTATCACCTTGGACCCCTCCCAAAATGTCCAAAATTAAGGCCCTCCATTAGTTTGGTACATAGAAAAAAAAACCTAAGATTAATTACTCCTACCACTTT
>JABCMJ010042021.1:0-12862 GCA_014822125.1 Arbutus unedo | reverse complement strand
CCTTAACCAAGTACGCAACAGAAACACCAGTGCCCTCACCACAGTCCGACAATATTTCTACAAATTCGAATTCATACTTCCTCCCACTAACTGGGACAGAGCTCCATTTCATATCCCAGCTTTTAAAGAGAGCCCACGTTTCTCCCTTCCTAGGATATATCTTGTAGGTATCCCTTTCACTGCCCTTTTCCCAGTGGACCAAATGTGAGAACATTGGATGATCTTCAGTGGTCTCAGAGTCTCCATTCTTGAACTTACCGCATGAAACTGGCAAACCCGCCTCAACCCATTTAATTCCATCCTCATCACCTGGTTCTGGCTCGAGCCAAGTTATCCGCAATTTGAACTCAGGTGAAAATACTTTCCTGATCCGAGCATAAAATCTAGGCATGGCATCCACCATATCATAAACAGCCCATGTTTGCCCGACTGCAAAACTCTTTTGTCCTCTATCCCTATCAAAATCACTAAAATCAGGATCAGGATATTCATAAATTTCCGGATCTAATGCCACAGAAGGGCTTGAATTCGGTGAAGACTCCACATTAGCCCTTGTTTCTCCATTTTCTGTCTCAACATCTGGCTTGTTTACTTTGTGTGCCTCTCGTTTCAACACTGGATCTTCAGTGTCATGAACTGATCCATTACCCTTTACCCCATTTGAAGGGCTACCAAAGTCATTATCATCGTCACTTACATTGTCATCATACGATACTTGCCCTCTAGACCGAGTTGATCTCCTAGGGTACTCTCTATAAACTCCGAACTCCTGTTTTGCCAAACCATCATCATTCTCTTCGATATTAATATCTTCGTCAGAGTCACTGCTACTCTTGGTGCTGCAACTTTCACTCGATTCATCTACCTGCTTCCTTTTCTTAACATTCCCTTTTCTTGAGGCTTTAGATTCCTCAACTCCTCTCTTACTGCTTTTCACACCCACGTTTCCACAAGTAGCTTGCACATTGGGCTTAAAAGAAGCAGCCGGATGGGGAACCTCTTTATGTTGAGGTAATACGACAGGGCGGGTAGTGTTGGTTCCTGGTGGTGTAGGTGTAGATTGTTCCTTAATCTCATAGCCAGTGAAGGACTTTTTGCAGCTTTGACAATGAAGAAGTTTGTTGACCACGTCTCTATAATACTGGTATCTTACGGAGCAGAAAGGACAGACTGTCCAAAATGTCTGCTTTGGTGGATGCTGGCTTTGTGGGTTGAAGCTAGTGAAAGCTGCAGTAGGCTTGCTCATAGGATTGTTATGTACCCAAGGCTGTTTCTGGATGTGTGAGTTACTACTTGCCTGTTGCGGGCCTCGATTTGGGGCTGCCCCAGATCTTGAAGCTCTACATTTGCTGTCATGTAACATGCGTTTCCCACTGTCCAAAAGTACCCTCTGAGCTTCCCCGATTAATTTAAAGGCATCAGTCGCACCAGCAAATTGATTCTTATCGGGATGAAGCAAGAGGGCAAACTTCCTGTATTGTTTCTTTATTGATACCTCATCTGCCGTAGAATCAATTTTGAGAATACCATACCAGTCCATTTCGTTTCCATAAACCTTTTTCTCAGCGGAGCAGTGTACATCGCAAACCATAATCATCTGTGAGATGTTCTCCAACTCAGGATAGAGTTGTTGGGCTTTAAGTGCAATCTTCCGTGCCCCCAAAAAGTCTTTATTTTGCATCTTCTGCTCAGCAATTTCTTTGGCTCTGACAGCCTCTGCTTTATTGCACTCCATACTAAAGAACTGTGAAAACCAAAGTCAAGTGGCCTCCATACAGTGAATTATACGATGAAGGTTAGATCCAAACTCAAGCTAGACTGTAGCAACACAGCCAAGTCAACATATTAAGCTTGTATCAGCCCTTTAGTTTTCCTCACACAACCTGCAAAAGGGCATGGATTTACTTGCAGTAGGCGAGGGTGAAAAAGGGGCAAGGAAAAGGCACTGGAAAAGAGGCAACACATTGGTGGACAGGCTATCGAAACATACAAACTAACAAAAAATGCACAAAAAATGCATACAATGCAACCAATATATGACAATGAATTTTTCAGACAAGCTAAATATCACAGGAACTAATGCAAGTAAAATGCTGTAACATACGGACAAGCAATTGAAGTGAACAAAATACAGGTTAAGACTTCAAGAATTCAAGATGAGAAAAGGAAAAAAAATCATAGAGATGCATCATGAACTTTTCTTAGGGGAAGGTAGTTATGCAGTCCAACAAAAGAAAATCCCCTGCACGACCAAAGTTCACTAGAAGCTTAATTCTCTACGTTTGGGCTACAATTCCAAAGATAACACTCCCAACATGATCCACACTTCCATCCATAGACCTCAGAAATGCTCCCATGTGAACTTTCTAGCTGTATAATTTGAACCATCAAGAAAGAAGGCTCCTTCAGACAAAAGTAACAAACCACCTTGCCCAGGCAAGTTAGACCCAATTGACATGATTACAAGGATCAACTCAACTTGTTAAACGAAAAGGAGAAACAAAGATGCTTTGATGGCAATTTCTACAAAACCATCTTGCATGGGCAATTTAGGCTCTATTGACATGTTTACAAGGATCAACTCAAGTTATTAAACAAAAGGAGAAACTGGGATGCTTTCATAACAGTTGAATAGAAATTACCACTTCAAAACTATCCACCAAAAGATCTTTACTTCAGTTAAGCTAATCAGCTATTCCAATCCATCATAAGCCACATAATATTGCAGTAATGAAGAATAACAAGACCGCAGTGATCACATGGAGAACTCTTCATAACATCAACGACTGTCCCACGTGTAAAGGACTATTCACCCTGCCTGACGAAAAATTTCCATCAAACAAAAAATTCAATTTACATAAACAATAAAACAACTTATGGAAAGGAGGAAAGCCTTTGTTCTTTATTCTCTTGTAGCTGGGGAACCACAAGAATCCTTCAAACCTATCATGCATCTAGTCTTGCATCTTACCTTCATGCTCGGAATAGCTCTGACACCCCTGCTCGCTTACTATTTCCTAGATTCCTCCCCTTTGCAGCTCCAATCAGAATCGGCGAGTCAGCCAGATCAACCAATGCCGATTTATTGGTATCTTGAAGTTCTATATTAGGGGCACATCACAGCTCTTTCAAGCATTTCATGGTTTTGGTTCTCTTGAAAGTAGACTGAATGCTATTTTTATTGCTCTCATCTCCAGCCAATCAGTTTTGAGGGTCGTTTCTACAAGCTTCTGCCTAAAAGTCTTGCTCTACAAATAAGAAAGTGGTGAATTGTGTTATTTTAATGGCAAATGAGGTGGTGGACTGTAGCATGTAAGTCAAAAAGACGAGGCAGGTGTCATCTGCAAGTTGGATGTTGAGAAAGCCAATGGCAATATCGACTGGGATTCCATACTTGTGTTTTGGAAAGAATGGGCCTTTGGTCTAAAGTGGTAAAAAGGGTATAGATCCACTTTCTCTGTCACATTTTCAGTGTTGGATCAAGGCTTGTTTCATCCATGGAGCTGAGGCAAGGAAACCCCGTGTCCACATTGTTGTTTATTGTGGTTATGGAACGCGTCAAAGGGATTTTTAATAGGGCAGACCATAGAGGGTTAGTAAGTAGCTTTCAGATTAAGGCAAAAGCTGATGGTATCCCATTTGCAATTTGCAGGTGATACTATTGTGCTTTGCACAACGAAGGAAGAGCAATTAAATCTTCAAACTGCATTTTTATTTACTTCAAAGTTGTATCAGGGGTGAAGATTAAAATTGGGAAGAGCGAACTTCCATAATGGGAAGGGTCCGCAGTATGCAATTGAGAAGAGCGAGCTTGTAGCAGAGAGAGTGGGAGGTCCACAATATGCTAGATTCACCTGCACGCTTGGGCTTCTGCATGGGATATCTTCCCATACATATATGTGCTCCTGCTTGGGTCTCCTCATGCTACTACATTATGGGCAGAGTAATTGAGAGGTTTGTAAGAAGATCTCCCGTGAAAGCAGCGATGTTAACCAAATGGTGGAAAAGTTACTATTTTAGAGAGCACTTTGTCAGCCTTCCCACCTACTTCATGCCTTTGTTCCCTATTGTGGCGTATGTAGAGAAGAAATTGGAGAAATTGCAAGAGAATTTTATGTGGGAATGATAGGGAAAGGAACTCAAAACTCACCTTGTAGGATGGTACAAGGTGTTAAAACGAATGAAGAGGGTGGTTTGGGTATTTGACGCTTTCGGCATTTCAACCGAGCTCGGACAGGCAAGTAGATGTGGACATGTGCAGAGGAGGATGGTCATCTGTGGCGCAGAGGAATTGAATGTAAGTTTGAATTGATCATAGAGGATGGTCTTCAAAGTGGGAGCGGGCTTCTTATGGCATGGGAGTTCAGAAAAAATTAGCAAAAGATGGACGGACCTTGCTGAACATGTCAGATTCGAGCTTGGAGATGTAAAAGGAATCAATTTCGCCAAGACATTTGGTGTAGAGAAATCAGTCTTCCCAACTCTTTTCCAAACCTGTTCAATACCATGGTTAATGATATTGCTTTGGTTTGCAGATGGAAAATGGCGCCTATTGGTTAAATCATACCATCCTTAATTGACTGGAGGATCAGGGAATTGTTTTCCTTGGAATACTTTTGGAAGTCCAGTGTCCTACCAAAGTGGCTTCATGATTGCGATCTTAAATTTGGTTCTTACCACATAAAACATACTGAAAAGGGGACTTTAGAAGACGTAACAGATTTTGTATGGGCAGTAAGAAGGAAGAGATGATGGATAATTTGCAACTATAATCCGAGGTGGCCAAAAAAGCTTTTAAGGCTTGTTGAACAGTTTTTGGGTACATTGGATTATGCATGCTTTCAATGGGCGTAATGGCTTTTTTAATTGTAAGGAAGAGGAAGAAGTGCTTGGATGATAGCAATTTGTCATGTGGATAGACAGGAATGGGCACATGTTTGAGGAGTCCAATTCATCTATCTTAAAGTTGAAGATGGGCCTTCTCCATAACTTTATGTTTGGTTGAAAAGATTTTAGCAAATCCTCCTTTATTCTAGTAAATTTCAAATAATTGGTAAGCTACGTCTATTACGTTCCTGATGGATTTCGATAGGCTACAGATGCTGGAACAATGTTCCAAACTTACAATGTAGACTAGAAACCAATAATCCTATCAAGCTAAGCGAGCTTCAAGCACACAATTAAAGTCATTGGTTAGGGCACACTTCCAAGTTGGCCTCAAGCCGGACACACTAGTCACATTTAACTAATATGTGAAAGGAAATGGAATGGGCCGGGAGGGCCTATCATACTGCCTAATTCGTCAAGTCATCCGTCGTGCTCTGTAGAGGTCATCCTATGAAAATTTTGTGACAGCAAATGCAACTCCAGAACTCAGCCCTATAAATCAAACCCAGACACCTTGCAGAGATTGTCAAGGGAAATCGTCAACACAATAAAACAAATAACATTCTGCAGTTACCCCGCTATAAGTCTATGTCAGTTGTTCCAAACAAGTATTCCAATTTATATTCAATTCTCTTCACTCTTCTGAATGCATCTAGTATTAGTGTAGGACACTCGAGAAGTATGACACAACATTGACCAAACAACATATTTAGCAAGCTTAAAGCATGAATAATATGCTTGAAATCCTACATCGGACATTGTAAACTCACCTACAAAATAATCTAAGAGAAATAAATAATTTGTCGAGTCCGTTCCCCCAGGAAGTTCGATGAATCTAACACCTATACATGGACCCGCACCTGACACCCGTACCAAAGCTAATGTTAGTAAATCCTAAACAAGCCCTCATGTTTATTAAAATGGCCTCAAGTGTGAAAATTACAGCGCATAATAAGGGCAGTATAGCCTCTCTCACAACATCTATTTCTAAAGAAGTTCACCTTCAATCTTTGCCTTTGCTTTTCTCCTTCTAAACCTGCGAATGTGAAACTCAAATGCATATCAAGCAAACATGGGCACCCAAAAAATGAATTACTTCCACAATATCGCATGCCACCAAATCCATCCATCTCAAGACAAGAACTGGGATACCTTAGAACGTTAGCAGGGTCTCAGGGACGATTACACAAACCTTTTGTTAAAGCACACATATAGTAGTTCATGAACACATAACCAATTAATGTGGAAAAAGCAGTTCATTTGAAACTTGAAGACTTTTGTAGACAGTTTTGAACACTAAGTTGAAATCACCTCCCTCAACAAATGTGTTATGATGATTAGAACTAGATGCTATATACAGATGAAGTTTTTACGTGGCTCAAACCAAAGACAGATAAATTACTAGTGTCCAAAGATAATCTCCTTCTCAATCTTCATTCGAGCATTGGTTTAACTATTAGGGACCATAGAGGTTCACTCGTGAAGGCCGGTGCTAAGGCCATTGTTTCGTCTTCCATTCTATTCACCGAGGCTACTGTGGCAAAGGAGGCACTGATTGCTACGATGACTCTCTTTGATGGTCATGTTGCTTAATGCCCTTGAGATGGATTCAAAAACATAGCGGCAGCAAGGTCATTTCCAGCGCACCCCCCCCCCCCCAAACACACACACTTTTAAAAAATGCAGCAACATATCCTACTCAACAGCACTACATCTTTGGCCGCAGACACTGCACCAAATCCGCTATCCGTACCACAAAAAAAAACTATTAGGACAACAACGTAAAGGCTAAACGAAGTCAAAAAAATCCTATAGTACCTCTCTGGCAAATGGTTCTCCCCTTTCCAACTGCAAACGAGACCAATATAGTTCATTTCGAAAAACCTTGATTCCAATAACATAGCACACCATAAAGATATAAAATATGGCGAAACAAAAAGTCTAAATTCACATCAACCAAATGGCAATTTGAAACTAACAAAAAAAAAACAAAGAAACGGAAAATCAAATGAATCAATCAACTTAAAATTTCAATTAGCAGACAGCAATAAGCCAACCGCACAAAAATGCAGAACCTAACCCACAAAAAGCACAAATAACATAAAAGGATAGCAATAAACCCCGAGGGATACGATTGGGGCAAAAACAAGCTCATATTGTGCATTCAAAGACCAAAGATAAACAACTCACTGAAACTAATAAAAACATGCACCACATATAAAACCCAGAACAATAACATTGAGAAAAATCGAAATTAAGTAGTACCCACAAAAAATAACACCTTCCACCTTTAAATTAAACAGAATTGGACACATAAGCCCTTGAATAGAGTATGGATCTTCCAGTAAAAGGAAGCAAAAATAAAGTAATGAATAACCCAAAACCCTAAAAATGTTCGATTCCGATTAAGGTATACCAAAGTAGAGAAAAAGATCGACTACTTCTCCTACCATGAAAGCACAATAATGAGGTCGAATAGATCAAGTAGAGAGCTTTCTTGTCTGTTCTAGCCGTGAAGTTGACTTCCTTGAAAAAAACTGAGGTGAGAGAGAGAGGGGAGAGGGAGGAAGAGAGGGGGAGCGAGAGCGAGAGACGATGGTTACGGTTCCAGGCAATGTGCTAGCAGCGAGAAGTATCTATTCTAATATACAAATTGAGAAGAGTGGAGAGGGAGAGAGAAAGGAGTCCTCAAGCTTGGCTTAATTACACATGTGGTCTTATTAAGACAACTGTAATTAAACTGAACTTGAGGGGCCATTTTCATTACTCATTTTCCAATTTTGCCCTTAGTGAAAAGAGAAAATTGCAATTTTTAAAATGAGTAAAAATTGTCACTACCAAGGCCTCATTTGACGATTCAAATCGTTTATTTTTTATGTCTAGATTTGTTTCTTCTTGGTATCAAATATCAAATTGATTGATATTATAAAGACTCGTAAAATTTATTCAATAATAAATCATTCGCATATTTTAAATATTCAAATGACATTGGTATAATGTGTTATACTCATACGTATTGCATATACATCTTACTTATACTACATGCATACCATTTACATATTTGCATTATGCATACGTGTATCATCTTCCCCAACCACCCCTAACTTTCTTCACGTCCACCTTCCTCTCCCTCCTATCCAACCGACTATTACCTCCCACCACCATTGTCATTTCCCATCTCCTCCCACCACCACCTTTGTGACAACAAATCATCTCCCCATGCCTTCCTCCACTTGCTCTTCTCTTAATTTTCTCCCCATCGTTCTTCCAAACTCACATTTCTCCTATAAATAGTATTTCTCCTCATTATTCTCACACCTTCAACAATCCATTGGGCCTTGTTGAGAGAGTTGCATACTGAGGGAGAAATCAGAGGAGAAGAAGCACAAAACTATAAGAAGATCCTGCCTTTTCGTTCCATCCTTCAATCCAATGAAATGATGTAAGTTATACTCCCTTAAACCCTTATGTTATGTTTTGGAATGACCTTGGAGCTCCATGAAGCAACAATGGAGGAGAAACAAATGAAGAAGAAGATCTTTGTACAATCCAATTCTCATGTCGGTTGTTAGGGCAATCGACAGATAGGCTAATTTTACAGAACCATATTCTAGACCGTACATGTCTTACCAACTACGATTCAACCCCCATATTGACCCCTGATTTATCATTTACATCAGTTAGACCCTTGATTTATGTTAATATCAATTTAAACCTAAATCTATGTATACTTATGTTTGTGTGCACTATGGTTAATTATCGAGTTTGATAAATTGAGTATTGATAGATTTAATTTCAAACTTAGGGTCCCTTGATACATTTCGAATGAGAAGTATGAGAACAGTCTTAAAAAACTTGAACATTGTGGTTATTATCCCTTGAGATTTTTTTGCTTGTATTTTGGGATGTCTTGAGCCGTATTACGGCTTGAGTTGACCTAATGTCTTGAGATACCAATCTTGAGCCAAATTGTGTCTTGAGCCGACTTAAGTCTTGAGTCTTGAGTCATGCCATGTCTTGAGCGAGTCAAGTTTTGAGCCGAATTATATTATTGAGTCATATAGTGTATACTTTCATAAAGTCTAGTCGCAAGATAAATGAAGTTTATGATGTATTTTGATATTCAGACACGACGCACGAAAAATGTAACGATTGGGAATATGGCGAATGAGAACCAACATTTTTGTGAACGCTAGTGATCAAGAACACAAGGTCAAGAGCATAGTGATTGGGATCTTAACGACCGAAAACATCATCAATATAAGAGATAATTAGAAAGTTATCATGATGTGGCAAGCATCACGAATGTGGATTTATGCTATTAGCATCCCAATCGTTGGCTAGTGATGAACTATGATATACTCAATGATTTAATGACGCGCTAATTAGCATGTCCAGTTGATGTTCTAACACGTGATACTTAGCACGGTAAGAACTTTGAAATTTGAAGATATGATTAGTTAGATAACGACTTGGGTTTAAATCTAGACTTACGTATTTGGATTATGTCTTGTCAAATTATTTGACTTTATTTTTTTTACACACTTAAGTGTTATCGCTTTCCTCAAATTATGCACATTTTATTGAGCCTCATAACTCCTGATGTTATATTCTGCTCCTTCCATTTCATGATAGGCATCGAAGATAGGATTGAAAACCGGAGTTATGTAGCCGACAACAATGCTGTGGAAGAAAACTTCACAAAACCGCACTAAAACGTCGCGTAGTTTAGTGCTATGTACTTACTCTTTCAAAGCCTTTTGTGCTTTTTACCACTTTTCAAACTCGTACTTTACCTATCTAAAATCAAATGACAAGAAGTAGATTTGTTGGTTATTATTTTATTAACCTCTCGTAGAAACGGGATGGTACACATATATACGAAAGAATCACAATTATCACAACAAAAATGAAAGATCTAAAATGTCTAGTTTTCTTGTAAAAAATATTAGTTGACCGAGGCTTTACTCATGTCCAACCAACCTCGTGTTTTTTCAGAGAGTTGTTTAAATGCACGCGGAGCTCACAAAAATAATGAAAACCTCGTATGTATCCAACAATTCCGTTTACATTTGTATCCGAAAAAATTATGTGTAGCACTACTCAAAGAAAAATCCGTAATATCACTTTGTCTGAGGAAAATATTTTCTAGAAAAAAAAATATTTTCTGATGTTTGGTACGACCGAAAATAATACAGATGGAATTCTTTCTTATTTCGTATTAAACTAATTACCTTTCTAGCACACTGATCAATAAGAGCAAGTTGACAGGTTGAATGTATAAAAAAACACCCACTTATTTTATTAAAGTCGTCTTTGTCCCTGGAAATTAAACCCCGAGTTACAAAAAGACATACCAAACCATGACCATTACATACCACACTAACTTCAAAGATGCTAACTAGTCCTTTATTTAGAGTAACAAGGCCTTGGATATGGAGCAACTTGATTTTCACATAGTTGGAGGATGGCTAATCAACCCTGCAGTCCAATGACACCTGCAAAAAAGTATGCCTATGTTACACCAGGGTCGATTGATAACCGTAATCTAAAGAGCAGAGACACTTAAATGAAGGTAACGTGCGGTGTCTCATGTCTAACATGTGATACTTAAAAGAAGGTAACATGTTGGGGTCCGACACGTATCACTGACAATTTTTGGCACTCTTGGTCACGTGTCTGATACTTTTTTCCATGTCCAGAATTGCAAATTAAAAATCTTATTTCGAACAAATGTTTTGACACTTCTTTGGGGTCTAAAACAAAGAAATAAATTTATAATTAACACTTTTTAGACACTCGTTATCCTGTGATTATTGAAATTTGTTTTGAGTTCTTTAAAAAAAATTCTCAAGGATTCGTAGACATACCATTGCGCGTTGTTAAAAGGTACTTGGGGTCTCATGTTGTCGATGTCGATCTAGGTTCTTTATAAATAAATTGTCTCTCATCTATTACTTAATTTGGGAATCATATGGTGGTATATGTACACATAATAATGTATTTTGATATATATATATATATAACATGTAAGTGTCGTATATTTTAATAAAATAACGTATCCGCGTCTCCGTGTCATGTCGTGTCCATGTATCCGTAATCAACAATTCATACGATCAACCATATGTGCAAGGCCGAGTCAATATTTTATTTCACGGAGGGCAAAAATCTATAGGAGCAAAGTGAAATCACAAGATAAAACCTAGACACAACATTTTAAAATCTCAGTGGAGCAATTTTGCAAAGAATGTAGACCGTAGAGCGATCTGGAGTGCTCATCTGCAGCAAATAGATAAGATAGCTGCGCCTGATTATACAGCCAAAAGGGAATAGGCCAAGCCTAAAATCATTCCAACCGCTCTTAATGTGGCTACTAAGTTATTAGTACGCTGCCTATTTAGCTGTGCTATGCCCCGCTCGTCCTCACTTGACTGCACCCATGTCTAAAAAGTACTTTATATTAGTTATGACATTTTGGATTCGGGGTTGTATTGCAGTCCCATATATTGCACGTGTAGTGTGGATAAAAGGTCTCGTTTTGTTCTCAAAATCATGTTATTTTTGACATGTTGGTAACAATTTGTGGATAAGTCAAAACGATATATTTTCAAGAACAAAACGAGTAAAATTATCTCGTTTTGCCTACTACACATGCGCATTATAAGGGCTGCACCACAACCCCAAAATCGGCTAAACCATGTTATGCAGTTCGAATTCAAAGATTGAACCAGAATCCTTACCACAGGCAAGCCTTCCACCGGCATTTCCAGTACTTTTGCTGAGTTCATGCCCGCCTGGAAAAGAAAAAAAGGTAAACATATATATAATATATGTCTACATATTGTTGGCTTAGGAATGGACAAGGGAAAAGAAAGGACAGTTCAGAAGTAAACTAACATGTAAGTGGTATAGGGGATTCGAATAAACTCAACCCTCACTTGAGGCTGATGTCTAGTTACTGAACACAATGTTAGGAGTTATAAAACTGATTCAATGCCAACAAATATGGTTGGATGATTGAGTGGCTGAGAGAGAGAGAGAGAGAGAGACTCTTAGGGATATGAGTTTCCAAGTGTGAAAAAAGAAATAATTGCCTGTTAATGCAATGTGTTCACTTTTGGCAGTTTAATACGCGTGCTTGATTGTTGCGATTAAAATCTCCCACCAACACACAATACAGATGTTGGGGTTTCTTTATTTCACTAGTGAACCAAAAACTAATTTGTTGCTTTTGTATTTTGTAATTCTCAACCAAAAGATTTGTCTCTTCAAAAAAAAAAAAAGGCAGAGCAATTGTTTTGCACTCGACTCATCAATCATCACAACCCACCAGAATGTGACTATGAGAGAGTCTGAGTTCAGTCTAGCATTAGTTTTAAGATTTCACGGGAAGATGGAGTTCTTTGAAGCAAAAACTCCGTGGTCCAAAGCCCTTTCTAGCAAAAACCTAGGCCTTTTCCTCATGATTCGTGTTCTTCAATATGGTGACTCCGTTCAAAAAATACAGATTAAGTCACACGAAACGTCCAAACATACCTTACGTGCTAGTTAGTAATGATCTACGAATTCCACAAGCACTAGCAGCACCACATCCCCAACCAGGTCAGAACACTGTGTGTGCAACCACTCAAAACAATTCACTAGCCTACCAAGAACCTTGGCCGCTGTAAGGCCCCTTCGTTTTAAGAATTCCACTGCTCAATTACATTTACTCCTTTACCAGTGGTATCTGCCATAACATAAGAGAAGGCAAAAGGGTATGCACACCCATCTCCTTCTCTTGCATTCCACTTGAAGGCCATATAGCTTATTTGTAATGAAAGCATGCACATTATGTGAAATTGAAATATGGTAACTGTTAGATACATATGTTTATGTTAGTATTAGTGCATGAGGGCAACTTAGTCATTTTCCTTTGTACTCAACCCTATATATTACGTGTGTATTTTGGGTGTGATTTATGCACTCTAGACAC
>JABCMJ010042016.1:0-18771 GCA_014822125.1 Arbutus unedo | reverse complement strand
GCTCGCGAAAGGCTATGGTCCATTATTGGAGCTCGAAGGCCGATAGGTGGGTAGTCGAGACACTCGAGCCCTAAGAGTTTGCAACAATTTGCCAAGTTTTCATACCCTCAGTGGGGGAGGAAATGGTAAGTGGCACCTCGGCCATTGTAGACTAAAAAACATGTAAAGCATATTGGCCGAAATAAACTAAGACAAAACAGGCGTGTTGGCCGAATGACATACCAGCCACATCAAATAAAAAAAAGGCACACTTGCAGAATCAAAAGGTAAAAGACAAAAATTTCATAAAAGTAACAAGCGCGGAAAACGAAGTGACTCAAGATGTGGACCATCCGATGAACAACACGTGGATGACTCTGGAGTGTTTGACAATTAATGCTTCCAAAACAACACGTGTGAAGGCAAAGCGACGGCCTGACACATGGCGAATCAACAAACGACGCGTGTCTAGGCCATTGCAACTTTTATGCGTTCGACCACTCGTGTTAACTAACTGTCAACCGAGCCAACACTTGGTTGAGGTGTTATTGTGGAAGACCAAAATACAGGGCCGAACCATCCTTGGTTAAAATGAGAATTAGACTGGGCAGAGGAACATGAGCCGTGTCGGCAGTGTGGGGCTTGGGGAGCCGTGTCGACAGTGTGGGGCTTGGGCCGACGTGTTGCCGAACGGGCCTCCTTTGGATAGGTCAGCGTAATGATATTGGTCCGATTTTGGCATCATGGGCCTTGACCAAGGAGAGTTGAACTGGGAGATCACAATGAGGACATGGGCTTTACTAAATACCGATCCATGGGCAAGCCATCCGGCTAAGGCGGTGAAAATCTTGTAGAATGGTAGGTCCCAGTTTGGAAAGTACAAGTTTAGACAGTAGACAAGATTGAAAATATGCCATATTTGAAAAGTTACTTCACATGGAAAGATTGAGATTTGATATTAGTAAATAAGGAAATATTTTCTAAGATTGGATTACCGAAAATGAGTATTCGATGGCTTATAAATAAGACATTATAGGTTATTAATCAAGTACACTATCAGTCATTGTGCAATTATAACTGTGCTTTCATCTCTCAGTATTATAACTTTAGTATCAGAGTGCCACCATGTTAGAGACAAACCGTTAGTGCTAATTGGTTATTTATTGCGCAGGATTTTGGAGTGGTTTAAACGAAAGAAAATTCGCACCTCCACAGTAATAAAATGAGCTGCCTATTCCTCTATCTACTACTGATGCTTGCATTTTTTTTTTCTTTTGGTTTCTACAACCTTGTCTTCCCCACAATGGCTATCCATTTTGTCGATGCTGACTACGGTTCACATAATCAACGAGGTCCCTAACACTCCCAAACATTAATTACGAATTCGTTGCCAATCTAAAGATACTGATTACGGGATGCTCACGCCCAACATGGGTTAGGGATTTTTTGGGAAATTCAGGCTCCAGTTGTTCAAACGTTTTTTTTTTTCTGCCACATTTATGGAATGGGGGGAGCTGCTGTACTGTGCAATTAAACGGCACAGTTCTGTGTCCCAACTAAATTTTTTGTGTGTTATTTTGTGCACGAAATCTATTAAAAAAAATTTATTTTAAAATTTTGAATTCACGGTTTATTTCAAAATATTCTCTTAAGTCGACGGTGAATTTTTTAACTTTTTTTGAAAAAGTTGATGGTGAATTTCAAAATTTTGAGCGGTATCGATTATTTTTTTTAATGCGGTGGTGATAACAATAGAAAGAAAACTATAAAAATATGTCTATTTTGCCATAATTGCATTAAAAAAAATAACTGATACCGTTCATTTGAATCTTTTTAGGACGTATTTTCTAAAATTTATTTTCAAAAAATTTGAAAAATTTATCGTCGACTTAAACGAATATTTTGAAAATAACTGCGAACTCGAAACTTTAAAATAAAATTTTATTAATAGATTTTGTGCACAAAATATATAAAAAAGAGTTTAATTAAAATACAAAACTGTGTCTTTTCAATGCCTGCTGTGCACAAGTGCACAGCAGCTCCCCCATTCCCACATTTATTGCCGAGATAAAGAGAAAATTTTTAATGTTTTTGATAAAGATGTCCGCTACTATAGTGTTGTTTCACACTCTGAAGATTTTAGTATGCAATAAGAAAGCAACGCCTGATGGATTTTATGTTGGCCATGATAACAAAAGGTATAAGAAAATCCGTATTTGGTATCAAGATAGGACTCTACCTAGGGGTGTAATTGGTTCGGTTTAATCCGATTTAATAAAATTCATGAGACCGAACCAGTTATTTGGTTTGGAAAATTTATAAACCAAAACTGGACCGGTGCAATTTTAATCGATTTGAGCCGGTTTCGATCTAGTTTGAACTTTTGATTTTTTACATATCTGTTCGGCTACATGTATTCAAGTTGATATCTCGCCTACTTTTTTAATAAAAAAACTAATTACGTTAATTTAATTATCCACATTCAACTTGTAAGAATCTTTTAATAAATCTAAACCATTAAAAATACTTTTGAACTTTGAAAATTGCAAGGACAATTCCAAAAGTAGATTACCTCTATGTCTATTGACCACTAGCGCAAAATTCTAAATAAGTTGGAGATCCATAATTTAACATGCCTGATATCAAACTACCTTAGTGGTTTGTCTTATGAAGACGATGCTGTTCACATGTGTATAGCAGCATATTAGGAACAAAACTTATGTTTGTAGCAGTTTAAACTTAAACTGTGATCAACTATTCCACAATCGGGTATATATATGAGCGTGTGCACTCCAAAAGTTGCGGGAATAGAAAAATGGAAGGACCAAATAGCCAAAACCAAGAAGGGTTAATCTGGATTTTAGACTTTGAAAGAAATCAAATTTTTTGGATATCACAAGGTGAGCTAAGCTATTTACCCCCCAAAAAAGGTGAGCTAAGCAACATTGCTGAATGTTCACACATGACATGTATAATAGCTTAGTTATAGTACTCCTACAATGCAATGATGTCAAGAGTCAAGACAATTTTATAAGTCAGATTTCAAATCAATGTCAGTACTTTTGGCAACAAATTACAGCAAAAAACTCACTGGCATTTCAACATTTGCCTTTTTCATCGCACACTATTTTCGTCCCCCAATCTCCTCCTCCTCCTCTCTCCCTTTCCATTATTTCAAACAGTGAGATCCGATCAATTCAAATACAAAAAGGATAAACCCCATCCCCCCCACCTTTTGTCCCTTTTTTCTCCCAACTTTTCACTTATTCCGATGTTATTCTTCAAATTTCAACCCAAATAGGAGTATTTGAAGAAAAAATAGAACAGTTGCATTCTCTGTGCCTCTTTCCTCCACTACAAACCCCATAATTTCTGGGGTATACCCAGTTTCTGATCCCCAAAAAGAGCATAGAAAGTGCTGGATTTAAGTCACTATTGATCTTCTCCACTACATTAATCGATCAGATAAACTGGGCAATCGTCTAAAGAAATTCAAGCTAGTTGGTGGCATGGGGTCTCTAAACATTGGGTGGCGCAAAAAGTAGAATCCAAGAGCCACCGCCACCATTTTCGGTGGCACTGTATATAATGTCACCGTTATTGCCAAACACACCCCTATGAAAATTTTTGTGGCCCGTGGGTCCCTCCAGCTAACCAAAGCTTGGACCCTCTCCCCTTGCGTTGCAAAATCACCCAACACTGTTTGGACCCTGGCAGCTAGTGTCCTCAGCCGGTCATATCTGACCCGTATAATATCTGGTGGCCTTGAACTGGGTATGGTATCAAACTCCTCGTCCAGTTCATCCGGGTCAACCGTTTCAGCCTGGGATAAACGGGTATCCATCCCAGCTGGTATTTTCGGCCTAAACCGGTAGTACCAAACACCGATTAAGAACACGTACAAAAATCCAGTCGGGACAATCAAGTCCGGGTACCAAACAAGCACCAGGTAAAGCAAATGGACTAGAACCGTTGTAACCGGGTTCCTCCACCGTCGTATATCGTCTAACCATTTTGCCAACCCGATTACCCACGCTAAAACTGCCACGATTCGAAACCAATTGGCCTTACTCTTTCTCATGCTCCAAGTGTGTGAATCGGCGTCCAACATATACCGGACCACTTCGGATCCCAACGGTGGCTCGGATCTGGCCAACCAGGCTGCCACCATCTCTGTAGCGGCCCTGCGCAATGCCTCTTGTTGGGCCACCGCTAAAGGCCGGAGATAGTGCATTTTAGGAAGCAATGGCTGCCCATATACCGCGCCCGTATCCGGAAACAAGGACGGGCAAGAAAACCGGATCGCCACCTCAATTTCGCCCATTTTCGTCAACCCGGTCCTCTGTAGGACAAGCAATGGGTACGAGTGGGTATAAACCTTGTTGCTCTCGAGAGTGGATATACGGATCCGGACCTTTCCTATAAGCCTGTCGGGTTTGTCATCTGACACGCAAGCAAAGATACGCCAGTTGTCAAAGACGCCAATGGTGAGAACAGTGCAGGGGTCGTAGACCTGCCACGTGTACTGCTCGTTCCAGCGTGGATCAAAGCTGTCAGTGACGGTTTTGGTTCGGACCCACTTTTTCCCGTACTTCGCTACACAGTAAGCATCGGTGGACCCTTTCCCCCCGCCCTTGGTTTTCATCGGAAGCAACCCACGGGCACCTAAAATCCCCAGCTCCAAAACCCCAATCGCCGGCTTCCACAGCTGCTTCGCCGTCGGACGATAATCGCTGCACACGTGCGCCGCCTCCTCCAGCACGTGATACCCACCCTCCAAACAGAGCCTCAGGCGTATCCGGCCGCAGTAGATCCCGCCTGCTCCCCCTCCACTGTTTGAACACCCTCCACTACATTCCAGACCGAACCACTTGGCAGCCACCTGGTGCTCCTCAATTCGCTGCTCTATTGAGGCCACAGGGATCATCACGTAGCCCAGGAGCACCGGATCCTTCCCCGTACGGTCCTCAACGAGCAATATCAGTCTGTCTTCAAGAGGCTCGCAGGCGACGAAAACGAGGTCTTCGTGCCAGAGAAACGACGTCGTCGTGTTGCTGGTGGCTCCTCGTCTTGTTCGTACGGACTGAAACCCTAGCTGACCTTTGACTCGGATTTCCGGAGCAGTTAGCGGAGGTAGATTTGGAGCAATGTGGAGATCTTGAGCTTCGATTACAGTCACCCGAAGGTACCACAGCTTCGGCGATTGATAAACCTTGGAGCGCGTGTAAGCCACGTACGGCGCATCTGAGCTCCACGACTCCGGGAAGGAGTCGTCTGCTTGGGTCCCGATCCAGACGGATAGCTGTATGTCCCCAGAAATAATGCTGGATTGTGGACCGTGTCCTTGTCCGTCTCCGCCTCCGCCTTCGAGGCGGTACCACTGCGGAGCGAGAGTGCTGTCTGGTGGATCTCGTACGGGGACGTCGGAGAGGTCGAAGCAGACGCCGCCGTGGAAATGCTCAGATGGCGAGTCCCAAACGGAGATCTCTAGCGTCGAATTCCCCGACTCTGACTTGTTGTGAGCGAGAGCGAAGACCTGGTGCCACTCTGGGTTCGCCGGAGTCTCACCGGGCTTGTGCGTTGCCGGTTTAGATCTTACAAAGTGGCTCGATGTGCGGATCTTAACGTATGGACTCTCATTTGAATTGAGTCCGCGAGCTTTCACGATTCTAATGAAGAGATACTGCATCGGCTCGACCAGACCGTATGGCGGAATCCTATCCGACTCACCGGTGATCGTGCTATGAATGACTTTGGGAGCGTAGTCTCCATTCGGCCGCCTGTAAACCCTAACTCTCTCATTCTCCCCACTTCTTCCCGTAGTCTGCATCCTCCTTACCTCCGGTAGATACTCCGGATGCGGCGGTGGCGGGTCCGGATGTACTGCGGCCGGCACGTCCTGAGGATAATAGTACTGATGGTGATTATTATGCTCCGGATGAACAGTCACCACAGGCGGAGACTCCTCTATGGTCACCATAGGAGGCAATTGTGATACTTCCGTTGCAAATTCCGATGGCATAACGCGCCCATCCTCGCAGACAGCCTTCGCCATCGGCGGCCCTTCATCTTTTCCCGGCGGAGGATTATCATTTATCTGATGCTCAATAACAACCTCATCGTAGTAATAAATTCTCAACCCCAGCTCTCCCCTAATCCAACTAAACACGCTCTTCTTCTCCAACTGAAAGTATACCAAACCTTCTTCCCCTCTCTTCTTGAACTGGCTACCGTACAGCTTCACCCGTCCGAGGAACTGATTCTTCCTCACGCTCCCGTTGCACATCCTCTTGTCGTTGAAAACCTCGATTTCGAGCTCTTCGTACTCCATCGTTCTCGGATCGGACACCTCGAATTCCAGCGTCTCGTTCCATTCGGGATTCAGATTTCTGTAAACCGTCGACGTTCGTTTTTTGTGGCCGTCGAAATCGGCCACCACGTAGGGGCTGGAACTGCCTTGGCCGTCTTTCGGAAGGAGGTCTTTAGCGCCGACCACTTCGACGATGAGTTTTCGTATAGCTTTTGAAGGGTGTGGATGCACAGAGGAAGACATCGTCATGGTGTCATTTTTGGTGTTGACGGCGGTGGGAGGGTGGAAATGGAAGCGGCCGTGGATGGCGGTGGAATGAGAGGTGAGTGGGGGTAGCTTTTGCTTGTTTGTTGGTGTTTGCTTTTTGCTGTTGCCTTTTTGAAATGGTTCCTTGCTTTCTATTTCTGTTATTGAGTCTTTTCTTTTTCTAATTTTTTTTGTACGTTAAATTTATTAGCTTATATTCTGTTTTCGCGATTTGTAGAATGTTTTTGGCGGGGGAATGTTGTTGAGGTGGTTGCTGATGCTTGTCTCTGTGTCCACCCAGACATATATATCTCTAGATACTAGATATAGAGAGAGAGTGTGCGTGTGTGATTATATTCCATACACAGAGAGAGAGAGAGAGAATGTGTGTGTGTGCGCGCGCGCGATTAGATTCCATTCTCTCTCGTGAAGTTTTTCTTTCAACTTTTCTGCTTCCCTCCTTTATAGGTTCTTCAACAAACAGTTGAAATCTTAAGCATATTTAGATTTAAGTAAATTGTTTTTAGTGTATAAATATATGAATAAAGATCTTTACGTGATACATCAGCCGACAATATACCGAAATAAGAATATAAAAAAGAATTGGGTTACAAAATTTGTGTAGTTCAAAAAACACCTCTCTAAGACAGTTAAGTATCTTTCTGTTAGCTTTGTTTGAAACCCCAAAGAGAAGGGAAGATTAAGAAACAAAATAGTGAGCACAAGAAAATTCTTTCTACCCTTCTTAACTACTCTCTCTCTCTCTCCTTTCCTTAACAAAAGGAAATACTTTTGAATGCGTGTCCACTTGGAGACGTATGACTGTGTTATTTTTCTAAAATATTATTTGTTATTATCAAATGGTATGCACCGAGTTATAACAAATTTATCTTAAAGATACAATACAGTTCTAACGTGTGTGTTTTCCGATTACATTTGCACAAACGAAAACGTACAGAATATCTATTGTGTAGAAAAAGATAAAGGAACCATACATCACTATACTTTGTTTATGTAGAATAACAAAATTTAGAATGGATATTGCAAAATATGAGAGTTTTAGAAGAGAGAGTTGGCCTAAAATCTTATATGTTAAATGATTGAATTCTTATAGACCAAATCACACACATTTGAGTAGACATGCACCTGATCAATTTTTGAACCTTGGATTTGATCCAAATGGTCAATATTAGCTATTGTACCTAAAATTGGGTTCGATCACAACTATTGGATTCCACCTATTTGGGATCAACGATCACACACATCCATCTAGGTTGTCACCTGCCACATGGACACCACGCGACATTCACATCATTGCCATGTCACTAATTTGTAGCAAATAAAAATGGCACCTATTAGGCGCCTCATGCCGACATGTTAAGTACAAAATGCGCCATCAAAGTATCACATTGCAGTCACATAGCCTACTACACAACTCACGTACGCGTGCGAGGCACATGTGTTGATGTGCAAATTTGGGGTGTGAAACACCATAGCATAGTCACTTAAAAGACAAGTTACTTGAACACTTTAGGTGTGTTCCCATGTATATGCCACTCAACCTTCCAATGTGCGACTAAATCCAATCAACAGCAAGCATTCTAGGAACAAATGAAGTTTTTCATAAAATATCCAATCTCTAACAATCTTTCACCATTTGTAAAATAAAAACGAGTTATTTCTGTTCTCCTATAAAGCTCATGCATACATGAATAGTATCTTATGACTTGAACGATTCACTTAGTGAAAACATATCAAATTCAATCGGGGCAACATAGTAACGCATCTTTGAACTAATTATAATATAGTGACTAACCAAACATGTCTCACCCATAATCCTTGTGATATTGTTGATATTCCTATCAACTCACTCGTGCACGAGTTTTAGGTCTATATATTGATTTCACAAGCACTCTAAGGTCTAGCCTCCGTGACCTATAGAGGAAGCGACACCACCTCCACGCTTGCATAGGTAAAGATCTTTTGAATGCTCTTGTAACGATAACACCAAAACCTATTCAGAGTTAAGTAACTCATGATCTTTTATTTTATATTACAGGTACCAAGCACTTTACCATGAGTGGATAGAAAAATCTTTAAAGTGCTTATAATCATAACAAATGGTATAGTTTCTCATTGTACTCACGAGATTGAGAGCATCAACCGGTTGAGTTGAGTTTTCACCGTGAGTGATCAAAGCTAAGTGGGCATAAATCTCACCCCTCTTGATATTTTTCACATCAAGTCCCTTATAAGTCCTTGTATTAAATAATCCGTCAAGTTTTTATTTAACTTGATATAATCAATGGTTATCACCTCATCTGTTATTAACTGTCTCACGTAGCTATTTTTAAGTCATATATACACTTTGCTATAAGCACGTGACAAAGTCTTCTCACTATCACAATGCAAAGATATTTGTGACATAGAATTAGGCCACATTAAAATTGCGAACAATAAGTTTCTTAGCCACTCTAAGTGCCTACTTCTTAGATCCGCGTGATATTGCTCATTCACCAAATGTAAACACCCAACCACTTATTGACAAGTAATTATCTAAGCTTGGCAATCCAACTGGCATTTGTGTCCTTCCAAAATCGCAGGATACCCATTGTAGACTATTCTAAAGTCTATTGTTCTTTTTAGGAACATCAACACTCTACTTATCGCATTCCAATGTCATTTGTCCCAGGTCACTAGTGTAACTCCTAATTTTACCCACTGCTAATGTAATATCCAGTCTTGTGCAAGTCATGTAATACATCAAACTACTATTAGTCTAGATTATTCTAGTTGTGATATAGCTCTCTCAACATTAGTTTCCAACGGCTCATGCGAATTATAATGTGTAGAAACCAGTGTGCTATTAAAGTGATTAAACCTTCTTTAATATCTTTTCAATGTAACATTTCTCAGATAGTATTAAATGATCATCATGCCATTTAATTCTAATACCCAAACTTACATTAGCGGCACCCATATCTTTTAGCTAAAGTTAGTTGAATTTTTTTTTTTTTATACTCTAAATGCTCTCTTGGTCTATACCAAATAAGAGCATATTGTTTATGTACAAATTGATAGTTACATCATGCTTGCTATTGAATTTACTGTACACAAATTGATCCGATTGATATATTCTTAAACTATTTGACAAAATTACTTTGTCCAACTTCTCATACCACTGTTTGGGTACTTATTTTAAGTCCATAAAGTGACTTAACAAGCATGCATACTTGTACCATAAATTCCTCTGGTTACTGTATATAAATTTTTTCATCTAACTTGCCATTAAGGACACAATCTTGATATTTATTTGGTGAATCTCAAACTTATCGATAGAAGATCAATTAGAACTCTAATTGTTTAGATTCTACCTGTCAAAGTATATACATAAGTAATCGATATTTTCTTCCGGAGTAAAATCTTTAACAACTAATCTAATTGTGAACTTATCAATGGTTCTATCAACTTTCATTTTCTTTTTAAAAATTCATCTACAACAAATTAGTTTAGAATTAGATGGTATTGGCCAAAACCCAATTATTGTTTCCTAGAATGGAATCCATCTCATCTTGTATAGCCTCTTTTTAGAAGGTAATATCTTGAACTTCATGGCTACCTCAAAAGCCAATGTATCAGTCTTCACATGTAGTGAAAACATGTTATGGTAACATGTAGTTCTTGTGTATCATCAACTAGATAAAGTATAAAATCAGGATCAAATGATTTCTCCTTCCGAGCTCATTTTTCCTTCTTAGTTCAACTTGTTCCACATGTTCATTACCCTCGTTTGAGACCTTAATAGACTCATTGTCCTATCTAGACATCAAGGGTAATGAGTTTGAGTCTTTATTAGACTCCAAGTCTCTTTACTTGACCTTAACCTTGGAATTCTGTCAAACTTATTTTCATAAAATACTACATCTCAAAATTCAATGATGGTGTTTATAGAAACAACATCATTATGCTCAGCCACTAAAAGTCTGTATGTTTTACTATGTAAATCATATCTAAGGGATACACACTCGATTCTTTTTTCACCTGAATTTTTTTCTTTTAGGTTTAAGCAATCTGATTATTGCCTTGCTTCCCTAAGTCTTAAAATAATTTAGGTTGCGTTTCTCTTTGAACCAAAATTTATATAGAGTAATGTTGGACCTTTAGATAAATAACCCATTCATGATATAAGTTGCAATAAGTAAGACTTCACCCCAAAAATTGGTACTCAATCTAGTATTAATAAGCATAGCATTTACCATCTTAGTTAAAGTCATATTCTTCCTTTCGGCTATTCCATTATGTTGTGGTGTATAAGGTGCAGTTAATTTATATATAATTTTCATGGTTTAACAATAGTCGTGGAAGTAATATTTACCACCCTTATTGAACCTAAGTCGCTTGATTTTGTTTTCACATTAATTTTCTGCTTCTATTTTCTATGCTTTGAACTTATCAATAACTTCATCTGTTGAATGTAACAAACAAACATAGCAAAATTTAGAATAATACTCTATGAAATAAAAAAATATTTCTTGCTCCTCTAGTAAAGATGTTATAAAAATCTTATACATCACTACTTATTAATTCAAGTAAAGATGTTATTTGTTCAACTTTAGAAAATGTTATTCTAGTTATTTTAATGTGCATGCAAATTTAATATTTATCAACAATATCAATATTATATTTAGGAATCAAATTAGACTTAACTATAATATCTATTTTTCTTATACTAGTATACCATAAAGAAAGAAAATCAAGTATATAAACAGAAATAACTGTATTTATATTAAGTTTAAATATGCTCTCGTACGTCCTTCCCAACAAAGGTACCACTATTGGACAAAACAAGCTTGTCCGACTCAAAACTAACTTGAAATCATATTTATTAAGTAAGCTTCCATATACAAATTTTTTCTTAACTTCTGGTACATGATACACATTATTAAGCTTTAAAATTTTTCCATAAGTAAATTCTAAATCCACTTTGCCTTTTCCCTTCCACAGCCGCAGTTGACAAATTGCCTATGTAGAGACCAATGTCATCTTTAACTGAATCATAGTCGATAAAAAACTTTTTGTCATTGCACACATGTCTCGTCGCACTTGAGTCAATCCACTAATCTCCAGCATTCTCGAGAATATTAACCTAAAAAATGATAGCAACGAACTTGAAAGTCTTTGCCTCCAATGCTCCTAGTTTTCCACCAATTTTTTTTCCTTTTAGGACTCAACAATCTCTTTTGATGTACCCAGGTTTATCACGATGCGCGCCAACAACCTGCAGTAGTATAATCTAGCTTTTTTCCTTTTTTCGGAACCATTTTTACCTTGATACTACTCGCGGTTTGATTCTGCTTGTTGAAACCAGAACCTTCCTCCACAACATGAACCTTAAAGGTGTCATACTTTCATGACGTCTTGTCTCCTCCTCCACTCGAAGGTGTTGGGCCAATTATTTAAGAGTAAGTTTTTCGATTTTGTCTTTGAGTATTTTTTTATAGTCTTTCCATGATGCAGGAAGTTTGTCAATTACAAAAAATACAACAATGAATTCATCTATGTTCATATTCTTAACCTTACATGAACAATTTCTTACTTGTAGTGTCTTCAGTCAAATACTTAGCTTAGAGTGCATTTCAAAGTTCTTTTTCCGTCCTAGTTTGGTAGACATCAAACAAAGTGTCAGATAAAGCATTAAGGATGTGTCGTCATCAAATGTAGTCATCATTCTTTCATTTAACCCTTTCACGTGCTTGTTCTGGTATTTCATCATCTTTCTCTTCTAGACTTTGTGCGATTAGAACATACCCCACTTTTAGTGTGGTGAGAAGGAAATGCATATTTTTCTCTCAGCCCCTGAAGTTGCCTCTATCGAACTGGCCAAGTTTTACAAAGTTTTGCATCATTTTTTGTAAAGACATCACCATTATAAAATACTGTCTTTAAATTGTTGGAGAAAACCTATTTTGGGATTGAATGTCACGATGAAGTTTGTTGTGAAAATTACGAAACATATGGCACTTCAAGGAGTGATACACTATTGCTTTCTTAAAGACATAATAACAAAATTTAGAATGAACGCTGTAGAATATGAGAGAGTTTTGAAAGAAAGAGTGAGCCAAAAATTTCATATGTAAAATGGATGAATTCTTGGTCTATTTATAGGCCAAATCTCACTTCATTGAATAAGCAACCTGATCGATTTTTGCCCGTTAAATTTAATTCGAACAGTCCAAATTATCTGAACTACTGAACTAGTTTGTTTTTTCACACGCACCCAATCGGATGCAATTTCAATGGTTGAATTGCATTTGTTTGTGAGGAGCGATTCTAGTCGATCGATTTGATCGCAACTGTTGGATCGCACATATTTGGGATCAATGGTCACGCCCATTTGGTTAAGCCATGTCATCTACCACACAGACGCCACGTGGCATCCGCATCATTGTAATTAACGTTATTGATTCGTAGCAAATAGAAAATGGTGCTTATTAGGTGCCTCACGCAAAGTGCAAAAAGAAACACATTGCAGTCACACAACCCACTACTGCATGCGCTGCGAGTGCGGTTGTGTGACTTCTGGGTGCAAAGCATTGATTTCGCGCATAGCCACTTAAAGACAAACTACTTAAACACTCTAAATATGTTCCGATTATATGTCACTCAATTTTTCAACATGGGACTAAATCCAACATCAAAGGCAAATATTATAGAATCAAAGGAAGCTTTTTGAAAAATATTCAAAATCAAATCCATTTATTTTTGAAATCAGTAACGTGGGTTGTATTAGATTGTGCTAATGTGAAACTAGTCTCTAGATTTGCATTCAAGTTTTTCTCTGAGGACAAAGTCTCATGTCATAAAATATGTACATTTGATTATTCTGTTAAGTAAAATATAGTATTTCCTAAAGTGTATATTGCTGAGTAAGACACAATTGGAATAGCGGATAAGATGCTAAAACTGTTACCTTCTGGCTACTGGAATCTTATTAGGCATTTTTTAGAAACATAGGAAAAGAAAGGTGTTTGAAAGCTACAGAAAAAAGAAGTGAAAGCAAAAAAATATAAGCACGAATTTTTTCTATACTTTCTCTCCTAATCACTTTCCTTTCTTTCATCAACTTCCGAAAAGAGTTTTGAAATTCCTATCAATTTACGGAACCCGAACTCCGTAATAAATACAGAATTCATGATGGGTTGAGCTCAGAATCCATGGTTTTCATAGAGAAATAGATAGAGGCCAAGTACGAACCGATTCCGAAAACAAGGGAAAAGAGTCAATGTGAGTTGTTTAGGCCCTATGGGGGGTTCTGTTTGAGCTTGAAAGTGGACATTTTCATTTTGAGATCACACACTGTGGTTGCTTAGGCTCAATCAAAGGATGAATATTTAGAATTAGTATGTGGTTTGTTTAAGTACTATAGTGGGAAAAATGGCAATGGTGGATTAATCATCATAAGTCTGAGAAAGGCTGATTGACCGAGTTCAAATCCCATGTACCGGTATTCCTCTGAAACTCTCTTCTGGTTCATTTCCGGCCGTTAGTCGCAAGAAAACTTCAAGGTATACAAAATTTTCAAGTTATCCAATATCCGAAAATGCACCAGGATAGGGTACAATGTGATACCGTTGATTGTCTTAAAACTTAAGCCTTATCAGTCTTGAGGCCTAAGGACAGTCACGACGAAAAAGTATTGGATTCTCTTTCGTACAGGCATTAAAAGGAGAAGGAAGGTTGGACTGCCAACAGACTTCTATTATTGAAAAGCCCAACCTTTGAAAGTAATTATGGACCCTTTTTTTTGTTAAGACCAACTGCAAAGAAATGCTGTGGGAAAAAGGGAAGTTCATGAGAAAGGGTATCATATGATATGAAAGAATCTAATGATTCCAAAGGCTTCCTAAATGTTTCCTTTAGCCAATAGATTTGGTTTTGTATGTCTAAGGTTAGACCATCTGTTAATCTCTAGTATTTTGTCTTGAGGCCTATTAAACAACTGGTTATTTTATTTATGATTTATGGGTTGGTATTTTTTATTTTCTGTGTCATTATCTTCCATTTGAGCCGAGTTTAAATCATGGTATGAGGATACAATAATGTATATCCAACTATATATCGGTAGATAACGGACATTATGGGCCAAAATTCTGTTACGCAACGAACCCTAGACCAGATAACAAATTCAGTAAAAAATTCCATTAGACTATCTTCTGTACATAAGATATATACATATGGCGAAATAATTTAACAAGAGTGCTACACACACATCACTTTTACACATCATTTTTGCACATTACTTAAAACTACGTCGTTTTGTGTTCAGAAAGACCCAAATATGTTTTAAGCGATGTGGGTCAAAAATAAATATGGTTTTTTCTCAACACAAAACAGCGTAGCTTTGAGTGATGTGTAAAAGTTATGTGCAAAAGTGATCTGTTTGTAGTATTTTTGATAATTTAATACGTGGTTGTAGTTATCTCCAAATATGCCCTTAGTATGTTGTCTGACTCAGGATATATTCTTTTCGAGTAGCTTAGTTATTACTGTTCTTTCATTCTTGTTCTTGGAATGAAAACCAAACCTCACCACAGTTAGTCCTACCAGAACTAAGATGCTTCAGCAAGGTACAGGATTCCACCACCCAACAATCTTCCCCCTGCTTTTTTGTGAAAAGCAAGAAAGAACATTTTCAATAAAGTTAGAGGACTAAGCATCCACTTTATTGCTTCAAGCCTCCTTATTCTTTTATACCCAATTATATTGTCAACTCTATAGCTGTCAAATAGATTGTCTTCAGTTGAGGATCAGGACAATCAAGTTCACAATCAGCCTAAAATCCCCAAGATTTTATTGGAAAGCCAAGGGCATGTTTGGCAGCCCGCTTGCTTATTTACTCATTTTGAGAAGTTTCAGAGGCAAAATAAACAAAATAAGTGAGGGTTACCAAACGGGTCCTAAACCATCTCAAAACTAGATAAACCACAACATGCTAACCCAAAGAGGAGGGGATTAGGAGTTATGTGCATTCATAGTAAACCTCATAATTAAACCTGGTGCTGATCTGTTCCTTTTTTCTTTCTGTAGTTGAGTTTCGACTATAACTGGATGTCGTTGGAAGATATACTGATTCAGTTGCGAAATACAAAGTCTTTTGGTTGCTACCATCCGAAATAAGTTATTTATCAATTACGCTTGGATCGCTGGGTAGACCGAATAAAAAGTTTTATATGGTGTCTGCTTAGTGATTGTTGAGATGAGAAAACAACTTAAATAAACAACTGATAATCCAAATACTGACGGCTTCTGGTACAATATAAGCAACTCCATTTGTGCCTTGTGGATATTCCACATTTAAGTGGCACAAAAATTGAAGAAGCTTCTCATTTTCCTTTTCATGTACCAGTAGATAGTCGAATATATGCAGTGGTTCACCCTTTATGAGACTATTAACCGGTAATGGAATCAGATCCTTTTTAGATAAAAGTGATTTCTACATTGATGCTCGTGCTTGTGGGTTATTCCTACTACCTGAAGATGAGTTCAAACCACAGCAAAAAGATTGATTACCTCACAATCTTCCTTTTTAGGAATATATTTCTTACTTTTTTCCTACCTTTGTTCCATATTGGTACAAGTCTGTTCACCCTTTTGTTTCTGCTGACATTTGTTCACAACTTCATGTTGATATGATTTTTGATGATCGCGACGTTAAGTTACAAACTTTCCCTATTCAAATTTGTTGATCCTGTGGACTATTTTAGCCTGCTGTCAAACTACCTTTGCTTGGATCGTTACGATAATCATCAGTTTTTGAAGTATGATATCAATACTTAAGCCTGTAGCTATGCTTAATTTATATTGGTCTGATAAGTGATTGTAAGAACATAAGGGTTTCATAGGCCATATCAGAATTTCTCTATGTTACGAGAATTATAATCTAAGGAAATAACTATTTTGTGATTAGCTTGTTTTTCATAGGTGATCTTCTTTAGACATAATGTATTTCCTCATGCTGAACTATCCCAACTTCAAGGAAGAGATGAGAAACAACAAAATGGAGGATAGTGATGAACTTGTGCCATCGTGACCATTCATTTACCACTGCCTAAAAGCACAATATGTGTTGTTATTTTTCTTAATAATCCCTAAAAGCACAAAAACAGAAAGTCTACACAACTAAACGTGTTGTTATTTTAGTTAATAATCCCCAATATCCGTCTTGAAGTAATATTACCAGCTTAAGCATAAAAATCTTGTTTTTGATATTTGAAAAGGTTGCTTTTGATGCCAGTTATGGGTCACACTTGTTCGCAGATAATTCAGAAGGCGATTGCGTTGTTTAGGTCAACAACTCTGCTTTATCGATACATATATTCTTTCGCATTGTTCAATTCAATAACTCTGCTTATATTCCTATTGAAGGTTCATTCTTCGAAAAATCTTACACAAGCTTAGTAATTCAACTTGTCATCCACCAGATTCAACCTGACCTTTCTTGTTAGGCCAATATACGTATCAAGACAAGTATTCTATTTCTTTGAGGTGATATATGCTTTTTATGTGTAATTACAACTGTGTCTCCATATCGAAGATAAGGATTCAACCTGACCTTTCTTGTGGTTGCATAGATTGTGTACCAACATATCCAGAATTCACATTATAGACATTGCAGATTATTGAACATATTGAACAAGTTGACATTGAATATTATTCGGAGGTGTATTGAATTTCTATTTCTTTAGGTATAGAGATTTAGAAGGCTATATGATCATTTTGTTGCATACAGAAACATAATTAGACCTCCTGTAATGTAAGCTTAGAATGGTGATCAAAGGCCTCCCTCATGAGTTCACATTTGATTGGAACTTTTGAGACAATAACACCCCTACTGAAAAGGCTAGCACAGCAGTAGCAACAATCCCCTTGTTATTTCTTAGAATCTCCATGACACTTCCCAAAAGACCACCCTCCAGCCTCCATGTCTCCCTAGTTCCTTCCACAAAACCTACTGCCCCAACCACTTTCTTCCTGTCATCATTCTGACCCTGACGGCTGATGGGGCCTCCACCACGGTGTTCTTCATGATCATGCTTGTGTTCGTGCTTTTCATCGTGTTCTTCCTGATCGTGCTTTTCATCCTGTTTTTTGGGGACGATGACATACAGAATTTCGCCTTCGTATCTTCCGCCAATGTTTTCTATGTCCGCAATTTCTGGGATTTTGAAGGTCTGCTCAAAGTGGAAAATTTTGTTGTCTATCTCTATCTGTCCCCTGACTGATACATGACTGTGGTCATTAACTTGAATATTCAGCCATTCCTTCTTGGAACCTTAAAAACAACAGACAGAAAGTTAATGGCATGCCCTATTGTAAGGGAATCTTTTTTCAAAATGCACCTGTGCAAAAACATTTTTGAGAACTTTGAGGATGGTGATGGACTATGTTTTCAAAAGACTTCACTGAAAATTGTGCTGAGAAACTGATTCCGAAATAGAAAACGAACGAGCTGGTGTTTTTCACAAAAATCATGTTGTATGTGCAACTTATCTCTCCTTTCCAAGACAACATTCACACAAAATCTTGTATGCATGTCCAAGCCATTGCCCATGGGTAGGTTTCATTGCCCTACATTAAGGCCAAATGCATGTTACATTAACAGAGGTATATACTTGTATGTCTAGAAAGTTCATAGAAAATTGTGACACGCCATGTATGTCTAGACCTCTATACATATCTTATGGTTATCTATAGATACACGTAGCAAGATACGGTTATTCTTTTTTGTAGAGACGTTGATTCTCGTGATTTGAACTAGTACGGCAACGTGGGAGCATTTAACACTTGTCATCATTATGTGCGTCAGATCATGACTCCCACCTCTACTTATCTACATAAGGGAATCCAAAATTCGAATAGGTACATCGACAAAGATAAAGCTTCAATATTACCAGGAAGATCAACAAGCAAATAGTGAAAATTTTCATCCTGTGTCCAAGCATAAGAAGGCACAAATTCCTCAAATACGCGATCGCTATCCTGCGTTTTTCCTCTGGCGTTGGCCATTTATGAGATGTTGATTGGTGTTAGGTAATGATCAAAATGGGAATTTTGTGTTATATATAAGGTGAGAAATTTCAGGAGCTTATTAATTTATTGAGTTTTAGCTTTTCTTGTGAATTCTTGCATTCTTGTTCCAAACTTTTTGTTGAAGTTTGAGTTTTGGGTTTTGGAGG
>JABCMJ010042013.1:0-11498 GCA_014822125.1 Arbutus unedo | reverse complement strand
CAGACGCTTCTTCAAATCAAAGCTTCAAAGCCCTGAAGAACAGTCAAATCCAACCGATTCAAGTGTACATCAAAGCAGACGCCTCTTCAGATTAAAGCTTCAAATCCCTGAAGAACAGTCAAATCCAACCGCCATCTTCTCCGCCAAACTTGGAGAAAATTCCGCCGACTAATTCAAGATTAAGCTTTCAAGCCCTCGATTCAGTATTCAAAGAGAAGCATCAGAGGATTTATTTTCTGTGATTAGAAAATTGATTTTGTTCATAATTTTTCTGTCTTTGACTTTAGACACGAAATTTGTGGTTACAAGGATATTGCAAGAATGTTTGATACGAATTCTATAATCGATGCTTTTAGTGACATGAAAGAGCGTTGAGTGCAATTCAAGATGTCTTGTTTTACTAGATAGACTGAGGTGAATCGTTACTTCTTTTGCAATCTATTACTTTACGAAAAACTTATTATTTATATACGAAGTGTTGCTATTTTGCACTCTTTTGAGTTTCAATGTATTTTCGTTAAAATTTAGTATGCATTTTTTTTGGGTCTCGAATACATATTCATTCCTGCGTAGTAAAATTTCTAGTTCCGTCTCTGGACCTCACCAAGTATTGTAAATGCACCTCACCAAATTTTAGATGCAAAGTTTAATGCGTTGGACATATATAGCCATGGGTTTAGGATGAATTTTTTTTTTTTAGTTATATATGGTTTGTATAAAAAAAACATTATATTTGTTAGTTCTATTTCAAATTCTTGTGAATTATTAATTCATCTCGACAACATATTTAAGACGAGAAACCAAATATGAATTAAATTTTAAAAAGCATAGAAAAAGCAAATTTTAAAATCTATCTGTTTTGGATTGTGTTATCTTTATTGGACTTTTTAAAAGTTTTGATAATAATTTTTACTTTTTAAATTTATCTCCTCAAGTTGAAACAATAATTTAAAAAAATTTAATGTAGAATATAAAAACACGACAAGAGGTTAGAAAGTTAATAACAATATGAATCAAATTTTAAAAAATTTCAAAATAGATAAAAATATCTTTTGTTTTCAATTATTTTTGTCAATACTAAATATTCTTAATCTTTTAGGCACAGCTTTTTACTTTTTAGGAAATCTCTCATTGAAATAAATTACTAATTCATAAAAAATTGACGCAAAAATAATAAAACAAAAAATAACTCAATAAATTTCAACTGTCAGCACAATGTATGATGTATGTGATTTGCCTAATTGAAAGTGTTGTTAAGAATTCTACGATTTTGGTTAAAATTTTGCTATCACATGTAAATATTATTTGTATTTGACATATAAAATCCAGCCCGTACACACATATATATATATATAATAGTAAGCACATGTATAACGACACACAATACTCAGTGTCGGATATTCAAAACGAATATTTCAACCCTCACGTATTATTGGTTGATTGTGATTGATGAATAATACACACCATAAATTTATAAACCATAAAACAGTTCAGAGTTATATAATCATAAAAATCTTACTTGATGAAGATGAAGATTAGAACAAGATAAAAAAGAGAGGCCTCAAACGATTATTGTTGTTTCACCATTGTCTATTGTTCCACAATTTCTTTCAACTCCTCCATTTGATTTTCCCTTCTAGTTCAATTTCATCGTTTTTTCACACAATAGGGTTATAGGGTTACGGAGAGTACCTTGTTTTAGTTATTTTTAAAATAGACATTAAACTCTTACTTATTTCAATGTTATCCCAGGACTTATTTGGGCCTTTGAGAATAAGATTAGCCTATTTTATATAAATGGAAGTTTAAAATTAAAAAAAAATGACCTAATATACTAAAGAGATCTAAATATTTTGAGCCCCTATTTCTTGGATTTTTTGGGGGTCCAAAGCGGTGATTTCCTAGACCTATGTCCTGAGCTGGCTATGTACGGTACTAGCTTCTTTTTTTAAATATAATTTTTGAAAAATAGAAAATTTTACATTAATATTTGTATTTATCTTCCTTTTTTTCTAAGAGAAATGTAAGGGTTTGGAATTTTTTTTATTTATATAATTAGAATGTCATTAATTATTTCGTATTGAAAAGTATTATGTGAATTGGGTGATTGAATATGAAGGAGGTGAAGTGAGAAGTGACGGAGGGGTGGGGGACCATCAGGTCAGGCCCTAGGACCATCGAGTCAGGTTTCTAAACCATATAGTCAGATTTTGAAAATTTTGAGTTAGTGGTCAAACCTGACCAGTCAGGTTTAGGACCATCCAGTCAGGTTTGAAATTTAAACCAGAAATTTTTGAAACTATAAGTTAGAAGCAAAATCTGACCGATCAGATTTTGGACTTTCTGATAAGATGTTCCAGTCAAGATCTGGTCGCGTGATTTTAAAGGGTCAGATCAGATTTTTTTGAAAAGAAAAGAGATCTAACTTTTACCCAAACGGATTTCTTTTCTTTCTCTCTTTAAAATTTCATCTTCTTCACCCATACTCCACTTCAATCCATGATCTAAACCAAAGATCTTTCAAATTCCTTCAAGATCCTCCGTATCTCAAGATTTGGTGATATCTCAATCTTGAAGGTACCATTTCACTCGGAAGGGTTTCAATGGAGCTTTCTTACCATCATTGGAGCTTGAATTTTTAAGTTTAAACTTTGGAGCTAATAACTTAAGGTAGGGATGCTTTCTCTTCGATCTATGGGTGTTTAACTTATTTTGACCCATATTCCTTGATTTTGGCTGGTGTTCGGAGTTTGAGCACTGTTTTTCACGTTGTAGCTTTTTCTTTGTGGTTATTGTTCAAGTATTGAATTCCAGTAACGATTCACCATATTTTTCCTTCTTCATATGGTTTAGCCCTTTTCTTAAGGTCGGGTTTACCTATACGTTTAGTGAATAATATATTGCGGATTTAAGGCCGATGTGGGATTAAGATTCATGGTGTGATAAGTAAAGCTGCGTCTTTTGATATACACAGATTTCGTGAATAGTGGGTGTTAGTTGTAAAGTTACGATAGTATATAACTTGTGAAATATGCACACTTTGGAATTACAATTTCATGTGCATTTGACATGATGCATTATGGTCTAGCCTCCATGAGGGGATGTGCTAGTCACATATGAACAAATGCTATCCTTCATGAGAGAGTGGTGCTAGTTATAAAAGCTGGCTAGCTTCTGGAAGAAATTGTGCTAGTAAAATAATATAAGTTATGAAAGTTGGCTAGCTTCTCGAGGAAAATGTGCTAGTAAGATAATATAAGTTATAAAAGTTGGCTAGTTTCCTGAGAGAATCGTGCTAGTAAGATAATATATCTTGTTTGGTCACCTTCGGGTGTGGTACTAGTGTAGATGATTGAAATTGAATGAAACGTATGAAAATTGTTCTAACTCTCTTGGAAAATTGTGCTAGTAAATGATATAGCTTGTCTAGCCACTATCGGGTGAAAATTAGGAGTGATGATGGACATGAGGCGTAAGATGCGAACCAAGAATGGGTCATGAAAACTGTTAAATTAAGAAGTAATATTTTCACTTGATGTTGACGTTAATACAAGTTACATGCAGCATTATAATGAACGGTAATAGTCACGAGATACATAGAGATGCATTAGCGTTGAGATGACGTATAGTGATTGGTAAATAACATGTTGATGGAGGGTTATTCACCTACCTCCATTGTTTGTTTCCTATATACACTAAGGAGTTTGTCGCTTCGTGACTAAATTGTTAGCTTTTCATCGACTGTTGAGATTGCGTAAAACTCTATGGCATATTGTAAATGAAGATTATATGATGTGTTATGATGAAATTACATAGATTGTCATGTTGATACGTTGTTGAATGAAAATGATGAATGTAAATTGTGAGAGTTACGAAAAATGGTAGATTATGCATGAGGAGAGTCATAGAACCTATGATCTATGTTATTTAAATAAAATTAGAAAATAGTTATGTGACACCTAGCTGTGTGGATACCGATGCGGTATGAGATGATCCTTATGAGACACGTGATATACGTGAATATTGAACTAGACTCCTTCGGGTATGCTAGGAGTGATATGAACTAGACACCCTTTTGGGAGTGTTAGGAATGCGACGTGACAATATACTAGGTTACTCAGGATATGGTAGGAGTGTATTAGGTCTCTTCATGTGAGTACTAGGGATGACGTAATTTGTCTCATTTGGGAGAAAGCTAGGTATAACAACTCAACACTCAATGAGAATATGTTGATGATCCACATGAGCCCGCCGTGGTATGCATTAAGTGGATTGAGGAATTTTGGATAATATTTGTGAAGTTATTGAATACTCATTTTGAGCTTATCATTTCTCTCCTCTTATGATTTCACTTGTGCAAGAATTTGGTGTTTGAAATGTGAAATGTTGATGTATGTTCGTGAATCAATCGAAATAAGAGAAGGACTTACCTAATCTCTATCAGGAGTGTATTGTACTATAACTTATGTCGTTCTATTCATACAGAAGTGTGTCAAGAATGACAGCACACTGGTTAGCCACTTTTGGGGGATGTACTAGAACTGACAAACAAACCACGAGGATAAGAATACGAAGATACATGTGAGTCGAATATTGATGAAATGGTCCATTCAGTGACCAATCGGTGTCATAGAAGTATTAGTATGGATTTTTTGAGCTACTTGTGTCCTGTTAAATTGAGATATCGTAGAGATGAGAAGAAATTCGTTGACTGTACGTGTGCGGCATCAAACTTGAGGGATGACTTGGGGTGTAAATATATAGATGGATGTGTCGACTTGACAGTAGATAGTGACGTACTAGTAAGGAAATGATAGTGAGAAAGGGTTGAGTGTGTGGGCAAGTTTACTTTATGTTTCGTATAATTTTGTACTTGTGTAATAGACATATTATGGCCAAAATTGGCCAAACTTGATTATTCATAATCAAGTCTTGTCTTTATTCAAATTTTTTCGCATTTATTGTTTTAACTTCAATTTTTTGTAGATTATTCGTCACATTTGTTTTGATGAGACGAATCTAAAAAGTATAAAATTATGTTCAATAGTTAAAAAAAATTTACTAAAGACGACGAATAAGTACAAAAAAAACTCTGTTTTTGGATTATTTTTGTTTTTTCTAAACTTTTTTCACATTTGGTCCATTATTTATAATTTTTCTGAAATCTCTCGTCGAGACGAACTAATAATCCACAAAAAATTGACGAAAAATAAAAAATTACAAAAAAAATTTTAATAAGGACAAAATAATAATCAAATAATCAATATAGGTATGATCATTTCATATTCACGCAAATATTGGTGTAGATATCCCTATTGGACTGTATAGTTCATCTCTTTATTTTTCAGGTACTGCTTCGGAGGCCGGATATGGGTTTGCGTGGATACATGTTGTTGCATGTTTTGAAGAGCTTTTATCTTAGGAGTTACATCACATCTTTAGAGTTTATTTTTGAAAGATATAAACTAATTCTTCTTTCGGTCTTTTGTATTTGAAAGCAAATTATACTATGTTGATTCAAACTGATATTTTGAGTTGTTTGGGCTAGGAGTGCCCCCTTTAAATTGTAATATTTGAAACTCAAGTTCACTTCATGGATTATGGGAATATTGTTTTGGATTTATTATTGAGATAATGTGAGATTTCATAATAAATATGATTATCTATCTAGTTTGAAATTTTGAAATTGAGGGTGTGACAAGAAAACCTTCGAAATCTCTCTTATGATGTAGTTTTCTCTCTTAATATAACTTTCACATTTAATGTTACATCACAATTCGGTAGAAAAATTACGTGGTCTCGTGGATAGTCTGGTGGAATTATGCAAACTATTATAAAATGCATGCAAAATGAGACCTGTTTTTTTTATAGCTCAAGTATCTGGCTGATTTTGAGATTACTTTCAATCAAATGCCAACTAGTTTACGGAAGACCGATCCCACCGTCTATTTGGATGGGACCCGTTTAAAACTAGAGATTTTACCCTATATAAACTGGCCCCATAAAAATTATTAACACCTAAAAGGTTTCAAACCGAGACCTAAAAAGGAATATACCTTTAAATCTCAAGATAATTTGATCACGAAATCAATCCATTAGTGTTTGCAAAAAATAGACTTGCGTGTACATCATTTAATTAGGTACCCCTTCAACTATTTAGATTGCGTTTTCTTGTGGAAAACCTTAAAAGTTCGCATGCAATGCCAAAATCTTGCAAGAAAGTAGTTGAAAGCTTCTCCAGCGAAACCTTAATTGTGCCACAAGTAATTGCCAAGTTGCAATCACATGAATGTTATCCTTAAGGCTAAGTTCAATTGTCGCGAAAAGAAAGTGAAGTTCAGAAATTATGTAACTTTTATGTATTTTTATGTGTTTTAAGAAAGTTGTAGATCAATTTATCTTTCTAATTTTTCATGAGGATTAGGTTTTCCTCATAATATGTCCTAAAAAAAACCTCAAAATCTTCCTCATATGCTCATGAAAGCAGATTTTCAGAGTTAAGTTAGTAGTGACTACATACTCTTAAACCTAAGAAATTTCCCCCATGCTCCACTAAAAGCAAAAAAAAAAAAAAATTAAGTTTAAGAGTAAGTCAAAGCTTACCACGCAGCGCTATGACACCCTCATACCTTTTTACTCTATCAAACTCTCTCCAATCTAGTTAATTAAATTTTAAACACCTATAATTTTTTGCTATTGAATACAAATTTAATCCTTAGTTGTTCATTTATTTTGATGGTGACACCTCCAAATTCAAATCTTGGGTCTACCCCTGTGAGTAAGGACATGACTTTCTAACGTAGTATCATAGCTAGGCCACTCGGGTCTTCTCATTTAACCCTCCGCCCTCCTCACATCTGCATTCTACGATTTGTGTGAGAGAGAGTGTTAGTGAGTCACACATCACATATGTTGATCCTCCTTTCTCTACTTATAAGTCTTAGATAACCCTTACCTTGCAACCTGTTTCTCAGGGTTGAGTTAGACCCATAAATTTCTCTAACATTATACAATATTAAACGGTTAGTTTTTAACTTTTTCATAAGTTTCTTTTATCAAAGAACATGTGAAAGAATATACTTTTTTTTTTACTTCAATTTAGTAAATTTTTCTCGAAGATAATTTTCTTACGTCAATTTCTTAATGAATAAACGGAACTTAAATGTTCACATGCAATAAACTAGTTGAAAGTCTTTTCCATTTATCCTTTATAGTTAATCCTCTTTTCATACGAAGATAAATCAAAATATCAATTGTCTTTAAGAAGTCAAAAAACAATTGCTTAGATGTCTAAAAAACTTAAACTTTCGTAAGTTTTGAAAAATAGTTTTTAACCTAAAATTTGTATGAAAAATGAAATATTGGTATTTGTTAGTTTAATTTAAAATACATTTGTCCTTTATTATTTTATAATATGTCAATTTTACGTAACAATATTTTGTTATATCATAATTACATTATTTAAAAAAGAAGCTTAATAGATACCAGCATATAAAAAATTTAATTTAATTCTATACAACATATCATAATTTTAAAGATATATTATAGGAATATTAGATTCATTTTGAAAAATTGAGGACGTGTGACCTCACTGGACCCATTAAGGGTCCACCTTGGTGTTGCTAAATTCGTAGTCGTTTTTAGGCACAAAGGATTCCACTCGCGATTATAAGCCCGTCAAAAAAAAAATACAAAGGTCTTCGAAAGAGGCGAGACAAGATTTTTCTTTGTCCGAGCAGTGACTCAAGTATTCAACGTCAAATTGTTGCTCATCGAAATGTCAAACAATTAAACAAATATTATATATGACAAATAATTTGTTAAAGACTCTCATCAACACAGACTCTCAACAACATGAATACATCGTGATGGAAAAAAGGCCCAATATAATGCCAAGTAGTACTTAAAATGTTCAAAATTTAATGCACAATCTTTTGAGGATATGTATCAATTTATCATGTAAACGTATTGGATCGTAATATATGTTTCATGAATCGGAAAATTTCAACAACAAAACACGATCATAACATTTAGTGATAAAACAGTCATTAATTTTTTGAGATCCATTTTAAAAATTTACAATTATATAAGCAAAATCTTGAAAATTGTGACTCTAATAACTTCTAACAAAGGTTTAACTAAAGACAACTTATGTGTAATGTGTTACTTCATCTCTACAACTTAGGCAATTTTTACATGAAGGTCAAGATTGAAGAATTTTGACTTATCCCGCATAAAGTACATATCATGATTAAGGTTGTCAAAACAAAATATATATCGTGTATCGTTTTTCTTATTTTATGGATCATCTCAATAAATTCATTGATTTTATTTATAAACATAGAGAATCGTAAAATACACATGTTACTATGTCACGTATATTATAAGATTTATTAAAATATAAGATACAATTAAAAGTACCTATCAACTTTAGAGTCCACGCAGGAAGGCAACTCCAGAACGAAGCAACTTCTTTCATTGGTTGATGTATCTTCTATTTGGTGCCTATCAATTTCTCTCATTGGTTCGAGTACACTACGAATAACTCTTTTCAAGTCGGTCATATCCTCATGTAGTCATGACGTGTGTCTTGATGTATCTTCTATTTGGTGCCGAACTCAGGTGTCTACTGAGGGAATATATGTATTTTCTCAATTATATTTTTACCCTCGTCATCATTTTAGATTTCTTTCATTGAGACGGATTAACAATCCACAAAATATTGAGGACAGAATAAAAAATACGAATTATTTTTTAATAGAAACAAAAAATAATTACGCAAAAAAAAAAGGTTGGGCCACCTAAAGGTAAGTAAGATAAGTAATAAAAGAAAATTAGACAATCTGCTCTAAATCATTTTTTCACCAAAAAAGAAGTTTTTGATCCAATTCCACTATAAATAGGATTACCATATGTAACATAAAATTTTGCCGATTCTTTTTAATGGAGACTCCCGATTAGTTTTAACCCTAACTGTATTAAGGCATAAAATACGTATCGTGAATCATAAGATTTTGACACTAATAAACATAAACATAATCATGACTTTTGCAAAAACAAATTGTGGGAAAACACCCGTCATGATAAATGTTGGTGAGTCACCAACTACTGTCCTACCGCAAGTGTACTTTTAATTAATGAATATTGGGAAGAAGTAAAGTGTATTTAACAACCGAGAGATAATTGTACCGACTTTCTATAAAAGGAAAATCTAAAGACATCGGTACAATTTATCTCGAGGGTTGGTTCAGTAAAAAGAGAGATGGTGATTAAGATATTTGTTTCCGAGGTCATGAGATTGAATTCTACTAGAACTAATTACTAAGGGATATTGATAGTTTGCCCGATTATTAACTTCAAAACCTCGAAAACGGATCCGCAATAAGTTAGGGACAATTTTAAATCCGGCTAGAGAACTCGCTATCAAAAATAATGTCAAACAAAGTCGTAAGATGCACTCCTACACAAAAAAAAAATTATATTTCTGTAACTAAAGATGTTTTTAAACAAATTTGATATGTGACTTTTAACTTGCAAGATAATTAATATATACATAACATGTTTGAATCAAAGTTATCAATCTTGTACTGAAAAATATATTGGTTTTATTATTAATACGGTACGTATTAGTACTGTTGTGTATCAACGTATCGTTTCGAATTTATTGCTAAAATTAATATATATTTCTCAAATAATATTTTTAATAAAAAATCACATTAAATATATAAAATAAAACTTCACAATTTAAAAAAAAAATCACCCTACATAAAAAGAGAATGATTTTAGTCTCAATTTATATGTAATTATTAAAAAATATTAATTAAAAATTAAAAAAAATACGGACTAGTACAGTACCGGCCAGAATAGATCAGAATAGTCCAGAACAGACCGAACCATCCCGGTACAAGATGGTACACCAATAGTTTGGTGCCGCTACGAGGTCGGTACCGATCAGTACGGTAGATAAGTCTATTTTGAACAAAGGTTTTTGAACTAGTTTGGGTCATATAGCAATATTATTTGTTATTAGACCATAGACAAAAAAATAATTGAAGTAATAAAGCCGATAAAAACTTGTATTTTGGAACTAATAAAAAAATAGGACTTTAGTTTGATCAGTGAAGTCTACTATAAACTTTATCTTTTCAAATTTTTTGTCATGCTTTACTTTGTGAATAACATTTTTACAAGAAAATAAGGCGAGTTTAGACTAAATTATTATTAATTTCAAAGATTAGCTATTGTTTATATTTTTTGTACAAGTTTGTTTTGTTAAATTTGTTACATTTCTTCTTTCATGACTACCTAATAATAGAAAAACTATAAAAATATAGATCAAAATTTAAAAAAAAATTCAAAGAAGACAAGATTATAAATATTAAAAATGGTATTAGCTTAAATTTTTCTTAATGTTTTTTGGTCTTTAGTATATTTTTTGGGAGTTCTTGGTCAAGATTCATTTTATTAAGATGAATAATTAATTTTAAAAATTTGACACAAAATTAATAAAATATTATAAATAAATAATAATAATAATGTCAATACTAAAAAATTTAAGACAAAGTGAACAAATGATTGTTGTTTCAACTAAATATGTCTTCAAAGTCAAGCAATTTGGCCGTGTGGGCAATCCAAATTTTACACACTTCATTCACTCAATGACAAGATGTGTGCATTAAGCTTGAATTGTCTCTGTTGCTGTCAAATCACACTGTATTAGGAATTCAGAGGGATTATAGTATATTTTTCTGTAATATATATGTAGTACAAACAAAATAAATAACGTAATTTTATTTATTTTGTTTTTGAAATTATATCGTTTTTGTCTGCACTATACATACACTACAAAGAAGTACACTACAGCTTTCCCAAATCTAATCCAGATTTGAAAATGCTGTAATGCATATTTACATGGTGCACATATAGTACCAGTAAAATGATATAATTTTTGTCTAATTTGTTTTCGAAATTATATCGTTTTAATCTCATACATATTGATAACTATTCGCGTGATAAGTTAAAATGATATAGTTTTGAGAACAAAACGGATGAAACAATGTCGTTTTATCTGTCTTTCACGCACACTATATGAAATTGCACTACAGCTATCCAAATCCCAATATTTCCTTCTAGATCTCATGTTTAAAGATTTTCAGGTGCTATTAATTCTTATAACTTGAGTCTATATAAGGCAAAAAAAATTCTAATTTTAAATAGGATCTCCGCAAATAAATTGTGAGATTTATCTCCCGAAAAATAATCGACAATTCCAAAAATAACCGAATGCTCCAACTATAAAAGAATCAAAACAATATCGTACGTGTGGGGGCCAATCACGTGTGTGTTTCTATCTGACTTTTAGAATTTTTGAAATTGAGTGATGCTAGATACATAGATCTTATGAACATATCCGGGATATATCTGCAATTATTCAAAAATTCTACATATATCTAAAGATTATAGACACATTTGTGTTCAAATATATTCATATCACTTGT
>JABCMJ010042006.1:0-10079 GCA_014822125.1 Arbutus unedo | reverse complement strand
AGGGTAGTGGTGGGCCCCACCTAAATGTGAGTGAGGGTGTAAATAGGGTAGTGGTGGGCCCCACCTAAATGTGAGTGAGGGTGTAAAACTTGGTGTAAACAAATGGTGTAAGTGTAGTGTTGTTCTTTTCCACCTAAGCAAGGGGAGCTTATTGGCGCGGAAGAGGAATTCATTACATGGATGTCGTACCTTTAGCAACTATGTTGTTTAATTTATTTTTAAATAAAAAATATAAACCCATAAAGATATTTTTATTATTTTTAATTTCACATTTTGAAAATTCAATTGTAATATTTGACGATGATTAATAAATAAAGATTTTTTTTAATTCTTATTTTATATTCTTATTTTATAAATTAAAATAAAATTAAAAAAATTAAATTATTATTCTGAAAAATCGAAGTATGGAATGAGATTAACTGCATTCAACACCATGTTTGATTCTCAAAATAGCCATGGAATTCAATAATCCAAGTACTAGTTTTATCCCTATGGTGCCGATTGGATGAAAAATTATTTTTAGGGAATAAGTTATTGAGGGGATAAGATAAGAAGGAGTATTATTTTTAGAGGATTGACCTATATTGATGTGATGTTTATAGTAGATGATAAAAAAGTAGATAGTTTAGATTGAGTATTAAAAAATGGATAAAATAGTACTTAATTTGGATGAAGGATAAAATAGGAGAATAATGTTAATTTGTAGTTGTAAAAGGAAGAGAGAGTATTATTGTTGGATAATAACCGGGGATAACTTTTGGGCCGAGGGGGATTATTTTTTTAGAGATGAAAAATTATCCCTCTGCATTTTTATACTTTCAAACCATGCTAAACATGTCACGTTAATTTTTTTACCCCCTCCAAAACTTATTCCCCTGTCTTTCCTACCATCAAACGGGCCAAAAGCGTTAAATTTGTACGAAGTGGCCGTAAAATGGGAATAAAAATCACCCCCACCTCACTCATGTTATCCTCCTCAATCCGCTTCTCTATATCTAGGTTTTGACTCTCTCTCTCTCCCCCTCTCCAGATTCACACAGCTTCGGACCTTCATCACAATAAAAAGAACTATGGCGGAAGAGGTACTGTACTCCTCCGGCACCGACTCATCTACCAACAAGCGGAAGTACGAGGACCAGACGCCATCTCCATCCGGCGGTGCGCGGCGGGCTACTGGCTTCTCAGCTCCGATCGTGTCTAAGTCTCCGGACTCGGGCAACGGTCCTCCTGCTTCCTACAACAGCGTCCCGCCGCCCATGGACGAGATCCAGCTTGCGAAGCAGCGGGCACAGGAGATTGCTGCCCGTCTCTTTAACACCGCCGAAGCTAAGCGTCCCAGGGTCGAAAGTGGCGGTGGGGGCTTTGATTCCAACGATTTCAAGGGTTTCAACTCTGGTCCTACTGGTCTGTACCCTTCTCCGTAGTTGGTTGATGCTGTTATTCATTCTCGCGTTAGTTCTGTTTTGGTTAGACGGTGTTGATGCTTTCTCTGTGTTCGATTATAGGTATGGGGTGGTTGTATACGTCCCCGTGTCCACTGTCCACTTAGAGGCGTAGAATATCATTTTTATTCGAACAAGTATTTATAGATAATTATACCATTGGTCACAACTCCAACCACAAGTTATATTTTTATCTTAAATATTTAAGATATGCACTCATCCTCCCTTTTCCCTCAAAATTTACCCACCTTTTAACAAATTTCTCCCAAAAATGTAGAGTTATGGTTGTAAATTTTTAATTTAGAATGGTATCATTTTGATGGTTTTGTTCATATATTTTTCATGGTACCTCTTTTTATACAAATTTGGATTTGTAGTTGAAGTATATAATTCTTGCCAAAAGGGTGGAGAAACTTTTCCCTTTTTTTTACAAAATGGAGTCTCTGTTTTAGAGCTTCAACAGAGAGCATGGATGGAGCAAAGCCATTCATGCTCTCTTTTGAATGGAGTATGGTTGGAGTTCCTCCAAAATGGAGAACAGAGTTGCTCCAACCATGCTCTCTTTTGAGTCTCCAAAGTAAGGACTTGGATTTTGAGTGTCCAAATTTGGACACCCATTGGAAATATAGGGATGGCACTGTCAAATAGTAGCCTTAGCATAAAAGCAATATTAAGCTTTTCAGAAATGAAAATTTGGATGAGAAGTTGATAATTTTAGTGGGAAAGTGGTTAGACTGATTGTGTCTTTGAGAGAAAATATAGATTGAGTTTTCTCCTTTTTATAGTGGTTGGAGTTAGTATGAATATTAAATATCTCACCATTTTTTTATTATTAAACATCAAAACATAAATTTGAGTCTCCAATGGGGAATCCGGTTGGAGATGCTCTAAGTTGGTTTTAATTTTTGAAGCTGGACTAGTAAAAATTTCAGCGCTTTAGTTTGTGATCTTGCTTCCAAGACATCTCTCTTTTTCTGTTCTGCTAATTGGCGCTGTAAGTACATGGCTTCATATGATAGTAAAAATTCTCCCATCCAACCACAGGTCTCTGCATATTCTGTAGGAAAATTTACTGTATGCACTGCTAAATGGTGTTGTCAATCTGTTCTAGTGTTGATTAGTTGCTTCAACTTTGTTCTTGTGCATGTTTTCGTTACATATGCCGCTACCCATTATTGGTTTGAATTTTATCCTTGTACTCACCTTCGGAGATTTGACTGAATACAGATGCTGGACAGAAACCTTTGTTTGGCAACATGATTCCCTCGTCAGTACCTGTTTCTTATGGCTTCCAGGGAGCAAACAAAAAGATTGACATACCAAGTGGAAGGGTAGGCGTGATTATTGGGAAAGGTGGAGAGACTATCAAGTATCTTCAGCTTCAGTCTGGAGCTAAGATTCAAGTCACGAGGGATGCGGATGCAGACCCTTATTCAGCAACTAGACCGGTGGAGCTTATGGGTACGCCAGATCAAATAGCGAAGGCTGAGCAATTGATACAGGATGTTCTTGCTGAGGTACTGTGGTGCACTGTTAATTTGAATTGGGGAATCTCTTTTTTCCTGCGTCGATTTGAGTACTTTTTGTATTAGAACCATTTTAATTATGCAGTTGTGATGATCTGCAAAGTAATTAGTGTAACTGTTCTTCATTCTGATATTTTTGTTTTTGAGACAGGCTGAATCAGGGGGTTCTGGAACACTTTCTCGCAGGGTTACTCCAGGGCAGCCTGGTTCTGATAGATTTGTAATGCAAATCCCTAACAATAAGGTGAATGGAACTCATTTGGTTGACTAGCTTACTTTTTTGGACTCAAAACTCTGTGGATGGAATATAATTTGATAGCTCTGTTTCAGGTTGGCCTGGTGATTGGTAAAGGAGGTGAGACTATAAAAAGTATGCAAGCCACGACAGGAGCTCGTATTCAGGTCTCTTGAAAATCCTATGTATCCTTCTGTGCTTAGTTCTGTTACTTTTATTTTGATTCTTTTGCTCTAATGGCTTTTTCCTAATTTTCTCAGTGCTGATTTAATATTGGCCTTGTTTTTTCTTCATGCAAAATGTGGTGTGTTCCTGACTGCTGTTTGGTAAAAATTCAACCAGGTGATTCCTTTGCATCTTCCCCCGGGTGACCCATCGACAGAGAGGACATTACAAATAGATGGAACAACTGAACAGATTGAGGCTGCAAAAGAGTTGGTCAGTGAAGTAACCAGTGAGGTATGCTTGATTGTTGTATTCTTGCTTATTTGGGCTATATGAGCTTGTAGTTTACACAAGTAGTCCACTAGAGTGAAAACGAGAAATTGGGCACTTGAGTTTTTATATGATCATACATTATTGCATTCCATCTCTGTTCTTTGTTGCATGAATGCAGGTAGAGGAAGCTTGGACTTAATTTCAGTTTGTTTGTATTTCTTGTATTAGGTTGTTTCTGTCTTTGTATGCAAAACACTGTTAACCAAGCCAATTGTTATTTGGAAATTGACGTTGATCTAACCTCATGATATTTCTATCAAAGCATCTTTTTGTCCGTTAGTGACAATTCTCAATCCTGTCCAAGCAAAAGGTTTTGCTGTTTGACGAATTTCTTCTAGTGGCATAAACTGGCTGCATATTTTAAATGATCATCAAACTCAAATTGTGCAGATACAGCGTATACCCATTGTTTATGGGTTAAGGGTTCTCCAGCTGAAGCTTAGGAGATTACTTTCCCAATTTTTTTTTTTTCATTTTTTGTTTTCACTTTTTCTTGTTCCTCTCTTGGTCATGTTCCTTGGAAGGCTATAGGATGGAGGTTCCTCCGTGTTGCTTTTCTGCGTCATACTTCAGAAAGTGAAGGGGATATCCTTATGTGCTTATCTCTAGAATATAAAGTGAGGTAGTTCGGGCCGTCCAAGACTGTTAATGACCTGATTTACACATATTAGCTCACTAAATTGGCCCTAGTTACTCTTTGGGGAAAAATGGAAGAAAGGAGGAGATTCTTGAATGAGTAAAGGATCCAATGACTTCGAAAGAATTGAAGGCTAACCTAGGCTCCTCCGTCCATCGGGACCAACATTTAAGGGCATTATATGCTGTTTTTTTTCCTTTGCATTTCCTTTTCCCGCAATACATGTATCACTGCTATGTATCTCATCATTTGGAGGTGATGCGGATTTTTTTGGAACTTCTTGATTTTCTTCTTCTTTGCATGAGAATCCAAGGAATAATTTTGGCTGCTTCTGCCAGTGGGTTCTTTTAACAGAACAGGGCTCACCTGTTCTAAGACGGGAATTTTCTTGTTTCTCCATATATTTTGTGTTCTTAATACCAATTTCCACACTAGCTTTGGTATGCTTTCTTTTCTAGAGCTGCTTTGATTTTTTTCAGCTGTTTCATAGTACTTGTTTACCTGGAATATTAAGCTAGAAGACTCTTTTATTGTGGAGCGGTTTCTTTCCTTACCTATTGGTTTATTTATTTGTGGCCTCTGTGTAGTCAGCATCGTGCGGTATGAGTATATGTTGTGGTGTATCTGTTGTGCTACTTGTTCTCTCTTTCTCAGGGGTGAAGTGGACATTATGTTATCACTGTATCTGAGCAGATTTCCATATCTATCGTTTTTTAAGTTTTGAACTTGAGTATATGCCTTCAAAAAGAAATTATTGTTCCGTTTGGGTCACTGTTTCCTGAAGTGGTTATTTTGTTTATTTTAAAATCTGTGTGGTCGTATAGAAAATTATGTAACAGTCTATTTGTTTTCTTCCACATTCTCTTTTGGTAATCTTTTAGGTTTTAGAAATATATGTATATGTTGGTTGTTTGCCTTATTTTCTTTGTGTCGAAATACTACGGGAGGGCTAAATGGGAGCTTAAGCCTGGACGGGAGATTTCATAACCTCTGGATGGAGTCTTCTTTGTAGTTGTGAAATGGCACGGTAATTGCAGTGCAATATGTCTTTCTTGATCTTTATCCTTGGAGTTGTATCCTTTTAAGACTCTCTGCAGGAACATTGTACTTGGTGGCCACCAACACAGGTTCTTTTCTATATTCCGTTTTTTCCCTTGAAATCTTTATTTATGGGCCGGTATATAAGATTGGAGGGTATATCAGAAGCAAAATTTTGTTTTGAGTTGTCAAAGCTTAAAAGATGTTGATGACTACTGGTCTTCAGGATGTGGATTATGTGCCTACTGGTTCATTGGACATTTGGTAAATGAAGCAGGTTTTACATTATTCTCGTGAACCAAGTCAATAATGGCCCTGTTTAAGTGTGAATACTATTAGGATGCATCTGAACAAGTATCTGTTGCCAATCTGCTGAATGTTAAGAGTGAACAATTGTTGGGATTGTCAATTCTTATAGCCTCATGCGCTGCTTTCACTTGTATCTCTTTATTGATTCTGTTGTTGGGAACCATTGTAGGGTTAGTGGGTATTGGAGTATTGTTAACACCAACATGGAATCTTAGTTTTGTTGGTGGCCGCTCAACACCGTTCTGGTATGGTTCTTAACCTTAATTTTGGATAGCAATTATATCCCAATGGGGGAGGGAAGTTTGGGGCTTATGTTGTTGGAGGAATAACTGTATTGTTTTGAAAGTGTATCTTGTGCCTGCAGGATAATTTATGTCTCGTGTGTAGTTTTAAGATGGTATATATGTCTATTGGCCATTTCATAGAGGTATTGTTAGAACATTTATGTTACCATATACTTGTGTCAACATCAGTAAAAAAGGAAAAGATAAAATACCTATGTATTTAGGACTATTTGCTATAGGTTGACTTGATGTTCAAATTGGATGGAGTTCCTTACTGTTATTTTATCTTTAAGATTGCTCGTTATGCATTGAATGATCTTTTGTTGCTTCCTTTGTGGTCAAACAAGCTTCCTGTGCTACCCAAACAGGTCCTATGGCAATTGCAATGTAGTCCAAAACTGCATGTTTTATTTTTAAAGTTCGGAATATGCTGTAGTCTATCAATGATCCTGGTTTTTTCATTTAGTGTATTTAGGATTTGGTATCCTTTATGTTTGCTTCCATTTACTATCCTTTCGTCAAATATCCCGTCTCATACTGATTGCCAATTGATAGCTATGCTTGGAAGGAATTAGATTTTGAGGTTTACATTGGCCTTACTTTTCTTTTGATGCTTCATGTTTATGTGTGCCTGTTATCTTTTTTTTCATACCCAGGGTTGGCTGTTTTCATCTTGTCGGTTGAGTGATTTCGATGAAGCCAGTTTACTGTTGTTTTTTCTCCTGGAGCCCTGCTGAGCTTATAAATTTCTTATTTACACGTTTTTCGACTTAATCTGTTACTCTTACCCTGAAAGCATGTTTATTTCCTTTATTCTTGTGTGAAACATAAGTGAAAGTAGATTGTTGGATGGGAACTTTTGAAAGATATTTAGAGGTTGTATTTTACATTCTGCAGTAAGTATATGAAGCGATTTTACACAGTTTGTTATATACTGCTCCTTCAAGTTGTGTTAGTCTTAACCAAGAGGTAATTTGACATTTTTGGTTGCGTGAGGGATCATTCAACAAATTGCATTTATAATTGTCTGGTATTAGTTTTTAGTTAGGTTGTTCACTTTCTGATTGGTTACATGTTCTGTTGAGCTTCGCTTTGTTGTACAGTATATTGACTGATTGTAAAGTAAGATATATCTTTGTATAGCAGTCGACTATAAAACCCGTTGCCAATCTTCATTGCAATGGGGTTTGTGATACATCTGCTTTTATGTGAAAAGTTGTATAGTTTTTGCAATTTCTTTTTGTACCCGTTCACTTCAAATAGGTAAGAGGACGAGCTTCTGCGGGAGTAACTCAATAATACGACAAACCAGTACGGTATGTAGGTGTCCAAACCCCTCTCGATACACAAATATGTAATGCATGTCGTCCTTTTAGTGATAATAATCTCTTAGCACATTTGCTGTTCATATAGATTCCTAGGCACGTTTCTTTTCCAGTTTCACACATGTATGCGTATTTTACTATGCCTGCGTATATTCTTCAGCATAGCTTGCGTCAGGATTTTGTGGTTCATATGCAACAACAATTTTCTGCAGAATCGTCTTAGAAATCCGTCAATGAGTGGAGGATATTCTCAGCAAGGTTACCAAGCACGACCCCCAACTAGCTGGGCCCCACCTGGACCACCAATGCAACAACCTGGTTATGGTTATGTCCAGTCTGGAGCATATCCTGGCCAAACACTACAGTATAGTCAACCGCAATATTCTGGTTATCCTCAACCAACAACAGGCGGCTATTCCACTGGCTGGGATCAGACAACTGGGGCACCAACTCAGCAGCAGACCTCTCAGGGAGGAGGTGCAGGTTATGATTACTATAACACCCAGCAGTCCCAACCGCAGCAGGTAGCCCCTGGTGGTTCGTCAGCCCCTTCTGATACTTCCAGTTATGGTTACAGTCAACCACAGGCTTCTGGCTATAACACACAAGGACAAGGTTATCCTCAGGAGGGATATAGTGGCTATCCTCAACCTGGATATGCTCAGGCCCCGCCGAATTATGATCAGCAGCAAGGTTATACAACTCCTGCCTATGGTAATGTTGGGACCACAGCCACTGATGCACACCCAACTTCCTATGGGGGAGCACAGGGGGATACCACCCAAGCTCCTCCACCTGTCCAACCCAGCCCTTCTAGGTATCCACCCCAAGGAACTACCCAGCCAGGTTATGGGGTGCCCGCTTCCCAGCTGGGGTATGGGACTCAACCACCTTCTGGGTATGTCCCCACCTATGCACCACCTCAGGCTCAGAAACCTGTCAGCAATCAATCAGCTTATGGGCAGCCCCAACAGTCACCTACTGCCCAAGGTGGCTATGTTCAGCCTGGATATGTGCACTCTCAACCCTCACCTGCTCAAGCGGTATATACTCAACCGGATTCTGGTGCCCAACGGGCTCCACCTTCCGGTTATGGTACAGCAGCAGCTCAACCTGGGTATGGCGCCGCGCCGTATGGCGCACCACCGCCGGTGACTCAGCAAGGGTACGGGCAGCAGCAGCCACCATACAACAGCTCTTACGGTGGGACCTATGATGCAGCACCTACTTCTGTTCAGCCTAGTGGTGCTGCCAAAGCTTCGCCCAAGAGTTGATGCCGTAAGTGAATAGTGGGTGCTTTCGGTTTAAGACTTTTGATTAGTTCCAGTCCGGTTCTTTTTTTTACGATCCCTATATACAGTTTCAGGGTGGATTTGAGTTTGCTGTAATGGATGTTAATTGTTTGTTTGGTCTGGTACATGCTTTAATGTTTCTAATCTCTGTGTGTTGAACTTAGGGTGTATTCGTTTGTTTGTTTGAGAAATTTTTTCCCAAACAAGCTTTTAGAAAAAATTTCTCAAATAACTTTATTTTTCTATAAAAGAAGAGAGAGAAAGAGACACCTCGAAAATTTCAAAAAACTTAAAATTCTTAAATTATTTCATAAACTTAGTCTTGTCTACATTGAGTCGCATTCTTCTTGGAGCTTGATGATGTGATTTGTTGGCAGTGAACTCTTTTTCGAAAGATTCAAACAAGAGGGGTGCGACATGAAGTGCTTTAAAATCTGGTTGGATAGTGATGTTGTGCTATTTGATTAGAAATGGTGGAGTATTGTGCTCAACCAACTAAATTTTGGTTTCATGTGCAGAGGGTAGCATTGATATGTTGATGTTGGAAAGATACAGTACTATTAATCTTGAAGGGAATTAGGTCCTTGGAACCAACAGCTTGATGGGTTTCCTTGTTCTTATTGCAACTTTAGCCTGCCCTGATCATCACACTGAGATAATGGATACACAATTTGGAGTTTGCCTTCTCTTAAACAATGCCTCATAAAATCGAGTAATAATATTCCTTTGTATGTTTATTTCTTAATGTATTCAACTTATCAAAAGAAACTGCGTTGGTGTTCCATGATCATAGTATTGTGTCAGAATTTTGTAATACCCGACATTTTTTTTAATGAAAAAAAAATAGTAATGTTTAATTAAACTATAATTTCTTTTTGTCTTTTATAATTAAATATTAGGTTATTTAATTTTTTAAATGGACGATTAAGATCAAGGTTTCTAGTGGGCGTGATGCATGAGATGACTTTGTCTCTTATCTTTCTCTTCAAATTCTAATTTTAGAAAAGTTGAAATTTAAAAGAAAAATTAGTTTTATTTTACTTTTTTATTGTGGTGATTATGAGTTTTAATGTGGGATTTTTTCTTTCCACACTAGATTATCCTATTGTTTTTCATGGATTTCACACATACAAAAACAAGCGTACTAGATAGTGGTTGTAGAGAGAGAAAGAGAGAGAGGGGTCTTGAGAAAGAAACAACTTGGTTGAATTCATTCAGGATTTTCTATCATTTCATCTTTCGATTTGTGTTTGTTTTGTGCATTCGAGGTAGGATTCCGTATTTACCGTCCTTAGATTCATGTACTATTTGTTTCTTAGGACAAGAAATTGATCACGTTTTTATTTTATTTTATTTTATTTATTTTTATATAATCTATGCTCAGTAGATCGAATAATATTCACTGTGTCCTGACAATCTTCTTAAGTTATGTAATTGTTTCGTGTGAAAAGAAATTAATCATGTTCTTCATTTTTTTTTTTATATATAATTCA
>JABCMJ010041996.1:0-16345 GCA_014822125.1 Arbutus unedo | reverse complement strand
ATTACTCAAAAGACTTAAAATAACTTTTAAAATACGTTCATGTATTTTTTTTAAAGTTAGAATAAAAATTCAAACTGTTTAACTAAATAAGTTGTGGAATAATTTATCTTCACCTCAAATCAGTGCCTAAATTGTCCTTAATAATTTTAGGAAACATTCTTAAAAATTAAGTAGTTTTTGTCAAATAATATTTTTTTATAGTTCTAGATAAGCAAAGTTCAGTAGCAACTTAAAACTTAAAATAATCATATTTTTGGTCATGACCACTAAATTCAATTTAAATTTGGTAAAATAAAACACAGAATTTGAGTAGCAAAATCTCTCTTTTCTTCCTCCTGTTTCTCCGAGTAAAGTGATATATGTTCGCTTCGGTATGGAAACATTAGAGAGAGAAAGAGAGAGAGAGAGAAACCCTTGAAATCATTGATGTGTTTTTTTCTTTTCTCCACTCTCGGTAGAATCAAATTTGTATTTTTATTGGTTTCGATGAGATAAAATAAAAAATTATAAAGGTATAGGCCGAAATTGAAAACAACCTAAATAAGATGACATTAAAGAAATTAAAAACAGTAAAAAAAACTCTATTATTTATTTTTTTATTTATAGTAAACTTTTTGATAATTTTGATCGTAATATTTTAGTTTCTAGATTTTATCGTCAATATGAATAATTAATTTAAAAACTTAGAATGAATTTGATAAAAATTCAAAGAAAAAAAATTAGAAAATATTGACATTGATATAAAAAAAAAATAGTGCAAAGAAAACCTTAATCAAAGAAGCCGTAATTATTTATGAGTTGTTTTTATGTATACAAAGTTAGGCAACTGGGGTTTTTTAGTAATTTGCATCCCCAGTTACCCACCAGGCCACCACCATCTATATTATATTGGTCACTTGTGAATATATTATATTGGTCACTATTCACCACCATCTATATTATATTGGTCACTTGTGAATATATTATATTGGTCACTTGTGAATAGTGGCCTGGTGGGTAACTGGGGATGCAAATTACTAAAAAACCCCAGTGAATAAAGAAGATCCTATGTCGTCACTCAATTACGACTATGCAGATCATAAGAGACCTCTTTTTTTCTTCATTTCTACGTAGATTGCTTACGTTATCAAAAATTGTAAGCATAATCTATATGTTTAGTAAAATCAATACTCTCTTATTCATTATTCCATAAAAGACGGTAAATTCAATGAAAAATTAGCAAATTAAGAGTATAAAAATATTTTTATTTTCCAATGGATGAAAAGATAACATATAATGTTAGCGTAATAACTTAATCACACACACAATATAGAATACGAAATAATAAAGAAATAAATACAAGATTTACGTGATTTTCCAAAACCTATACATCCACGGGAGAAAAGCGAGATTTATTATTTGATATGATAGCTAGGATTTTACAATAGAAAATATTTATAGATATACTCTGTTTCAATCCTAATACAATTCTAATTAGGTAAACCAACTCTAATTAGGTCGTACAGTCTAACTCTAATTAGGTAATCCAATTTGCTCCGTTCCGCTCCGCTTTGGTCGCTTAGCTTCCCTCGCTCCGCTTTACTATGCTCGACTTCTGGCCTTCTCCATATGAGCAATAAGTTTCAACATATAATTTTTGGAAAAGAAAAATTCTTAGACTTTTAAAAATTGTGTATTTGTTTCATACGATGTCGATAGTAAGATTCATTGTTTTTATTTGGAAAGAACCTAATTAATTTATTTCCTAAAGCCATGGTCGATCCCCTCCTGGATAGACATGCAAAAAAAATTCTTGAAGAAATACTTCCCCATGCATAGAACCACAACATTGAAAATAGAAATTCAGGCCTTCACTGAACAACCTAACGATTTTTTCTACAAATGTTGGGAGAGGTATAAAGATTACTAGAGTGTCGTTCCCCATCACGGATTCGATGATTGACAGATAGTAAGATTTTTCTATGAGGGAATTTCAGCCACAATCGTCAATTTATTGATATGATGTGTAATGGAAAATTTCTAGAGATGCAGCCATCTGAGACTATTGCTCACTTCAACATGTTGACAGAAAACAACCACTCTTTGGGTTATTTAGATCCCATAAAAAAAACCAAGCCCAAACCCCATGTTTAGCCAAATGGCACAAGGCAAATAGATACGTGTTGAGAGATGATGTCGACTTTCATCAAAAGTTAGACAATATCACAAAATAAAATTGAATAAGCTGGAAGTCAACAAAGTCCAAGAGACTTCCTCCATTGAAATCTGTTTCATCTGTGATCAAGGGCATTCAACTTAGGAATGCTCTACTATACTTGTTGTTGAGCGCACTATATTACATATTAATGTGGCTCAACGTATCCAAATTGTCATATATTCATAGGCAAAATCATTGTTCTATTCAATATTGCATGCGTAGTTGTTTTTGCTCCATTTCAGGTTTTGAGCGCTGAAGGCATATCCGAAGGCTTCAATACGACTCAAGGGCCTCGGGACTATGTACGACATTAATAAAGTTCAAAAAGAAGGCCCCGGAATGGTAGACGGAAACTTGGATGGATGAATAAAAAAGCCAAAGAAATTGGAGACAAACCTATTCTCTATCGATAAATTAGAATGAGTACCTATCATTAGAGGATTAGTAATTACATGGAAATCAATATTACCTCTATCGATAGAAAGAAGACATATCGGTAGAGACCTTCTCTATTGATAGAAGACTATTTTGAACTGAAGAAATTTACCTCTCTATCAGTAGGAACTTACTCTTTATCGGTAGAGAGTATCTGACAGGCAATAAATGCAGATTTTGACATTTTGTGTTATATCACCTTTTGGAATAATTCTTCCCACGACTTTGGTTTTACAAAGGGATGTAAGGGGACCCTTTGAGCATTATTTTGGTCCCTCTTAAGCCTATATTTGCATGTGTATGGGAGAAAGAAGTGGAATATCTCAATATACTTGGACAATATAATTTTTGTGCTTTCAAGTTTTAGATAGAGAGGTGAGAGATTCTCTTTGTAGTTCTTCATTTCCTGAGATTTTTCTCTTCAACATTATAAGACGTTGTCCATTTAAAGATTAAGTTATTTAACTTATTTTTCTCTTCCACAAATTTTTATTGCTTGTTGGTAAGTTCATACTTCTTCTTGATATTCTAGTTTTAGCTCTATTATTCTCTTCATGTTTATTGTTCCATACAAGTATGACTAGCTAAATCTTTATAGGCTAGGTCTAAGGATGAAGTTTATTTAAAACTCACTATTATTCAATATCTCCTAAGTATTTTTCAAGCTTGTTCCTTAATATATTTAAGTCGTTCTTATTTTTAGAAACAAAAAGGTAGAATTAAGTTTTTGTTTAGTTATTGTCATATATTTGGTATATCTAATACTTAAACCCATGCTCTCCCTATTTTGAATTACTTTTTCTTGAACTTGAATAGATTTAGGAGCACATTTTTTGAATTAAAAAAGACTGATTTTTATTGAACATTTTACGACTTAGAATCCTTAGCTGGAATCTAGGTTGAGTTATAAAAGGAGATACGATAAATGGATTCCAAAGACTAAGTCTATTTCTTTAATTTTGATTTTATTCTCTCATTTAGTTTAATATAATTGCTAATCATCACTAAACAAATTTTGAGGTTGACGTCTAAAACGTCAAAAAATTAAATTTGCGAAGTCTTTTAACCTAACTACTTTTTTCCGCAGATCCATACTCCAGACTCTCCATTATACATCTTTTAAATTTTTGAGGGAAATCGTTTTATAAAATTAAACCTTGACCTTGGTTGGTGTCCCAGCGATGCACTTTGCCGGCCAGTCACCTGCCTTTAATGAGGTACTACACACCACTGACTATACTGAAGTTAATGTCCTAAACTAAGGGCAGAAATCTTATCATGCTCCGTATCCCAACTCCTGCTACCTTAGGTGGAGGAACCATCGAAACTTCAGTGGCGGAACAAAGAGCAGACTAGATCTATCCAAGGTCCCCATGCCTTTCAGAATCATGCCCCGCCAAGGGCTAGTAAGCGACTTACTCTCAAATAGATTGGATAGTCAAAAAGCCATACGTTTATAGTACGCTTTCGACGCCCTCATGACCTTTGTCCTCTTAAAAAGCATGGCAGTGATCCACTAGCCCTTGGTGGGGCATTAGAAATCTATGGATGACTGGTCCATCACAGAACCCACCGCAGGTCTGGAGATAGTATGCCCTTGCCTAACAAAAGTTGTTATAACCGGTTGCTCTCTCCACCCTTTTTACTTAGCAAAAACTCGTGTTAAAAAGATTCAAGTTATTTTAAATTGACTAGAGACAAGCGCATAATGAACTCGATTGAAACTTGTTTCAAATTAACTCCCCTAATAAGCAAACCAAGCTTGATCATGATTCAAAATTTATTAAAAATGTTCTAAATTAAACTTAAATAATTCACCATTCGACTCATTCAACTCTTTGTCCAATGCCGAGTAAAAAAAAAAACCAGAAAACTCTTTGCCCAAATCAGCCAAACGGCTCTGCTTCTATTTTATGAGTTTATTAGGATTTGAATAATTCTAATAAAACAAATACTCATTGATTTTTTCATTGCTTTGTGAACTTTCACTATGTCTTCATTGTTTTTCTCTTTCACAGGGCAATAACATCAAAATATCATAGTTGGGACTTGCCCTTGATTACCACAGAAAATCTTTGTGACCCTTTTATAATACCAAACTTATCGAGTGTTACCAAATTGCTTTTCCTATGACATTAACATTATGATTTGGTCAAGGATTTGTGTAAGAAAAATGAAATGAAAATCTAAATCTTCGATCCAAATACACCCTTAAAACTATCATGTATGATATTAGAAATATAGTTCCACATGCGTATTCAAACTCTGTAATATTATAACTCTTAGAGGGTTGCTGAAAGATCAACTCAATAACACAAACTCCCGCGTGAAAGGAAAAACAAAGGACAATGGTGAAGTAAGATCCACATTTATAAATAAATTTGGAAGCCACTTCTGATACACTTTCAGCCCCGTATAATTGGCTTAAGTAGCTCACAATAACACCTACCAGGTAAATTAAAGGAAGACGAAAAATGACTAAGGCCTATAAGTGCAGGTAGTCTAAAAATCAACTACATCAAGACAAGAACAAGTAGGAGAAAAGAAAAAGAGGAGCGGGTGAGGGCTGGTTCATCAATTTTAAGAGAACCATCATTTTTGGTGCTGGAGGGTACTGAAGAACTTCTGAAAATGGCACAGACGATGAAGAGGCTGACTTATCCCTCTTCGAATGCAGAACATAATAGTTGAACTTGCCAATGGGTTCCCCAAACAACATCCAAAGCTATAAGATGAAAATGGAATTACCCTATGACCCTCGGGAAATGCTTCTTGATCCCCAAGAGCACAAAAACAGCGAAGCGACAAGGCTACGTTAGATGTTTAATTAATGATGTCAAAAAGCGGCCAATCACAAATTTCCTTTTTTTTATTGCAAAGTAAATCCTAAAGGATCCGACTTCCTAGCACAATTCTTTCCGAGTCGAAGGAGCTCGCTGGCCAGAGTCGCTAGACATACTGGCCATGTTAGCTTCACACAAGAAATATATAGCTTATGGATGCCAACCTTATGCTGAAAGGGACGCAAGACTACATACATGGCACCCAAACCAAATAACATATCCAACGGTGCCGAACTTAACAAAAAGGAATCAATGATCACAGGAAGAATAGTACTTGAAAGTACACTCAGAGTTGTAGATCATGTATAAATCCATTCTTTGTACAATTCTTTGACTGGAGGCCTAAAATGCCCACCAAAGGTCCAATTCTTTACCTGGAGGGCCTGGAAGGGAAGGGTCAAGACGAGAGAGGCTCTGATCCAGAGAAGGATTATTCTACAGCAACAAGCAGAGTGTGTGTTCTCCGAGAGGGTCTCTGAATCACAAGACCATTTGCTCCTACACTGTGACTTGGTGTGGAGGATATGGGGAGAGGTCTTACCGTGGTGGGATGTAACCTGGGTGACTCCAAGTTCTATTTCAGATTTGCTTACCTGGTGGTCCGCTTGGTCCTTGAGAAGCCGATCAGTGAAGTGGCCGATCCTGTTGTGGCGGGCAATCCTGTTGATGCTGATCTGGTCCATCTGGAATCTCATAAACAACGTTCGGTTAAACAAAGCAACTGTAAATTGGGGGAATTTTGTGGAGGATTTCAAGATCAGAACTTTCACCTGGTTCCTCGATCAACAAAGGGTCAATCCTTTCTCCACGGGAGACATCGGGTACAACTTGAAGGGGATCATCCATGACGGTCTACTTTGGTAATGCGTTTGGAAGTCAGAGAGCGAGCGGGCGAGTGTGTGTGTGTGTGGATTAGGAGGTTGAGGAGTATTCTAGGGAGTTCTAGTGTTTGGTGGTAGGCGGTGTGGAGTACTTGTGTTTTTAATCCTAGGTTGAGATCTCACCAACCAGGGGATTTGTTTTTATTACTGTATGCTCACCTTGCCATTTTATTAATTTAAGATTGTGTTTTGTTCGTCAAAAAAAAAAAAATCTTCAATCACGTTCCATTTTCATTAAACTCGTGCGGAAACATAGGTGCTAATTAAGCAATTGACACCCATGTCCACGCCAAGTGTCTGCCTTTAGAAATATAGAAAAATACGTTATGGGATGACGAGTACAAGGTGCATCCAATGTGTTCAGCATCAAACACAACAATGAACGCGTAGACATAATGTTGTAACCGGTGCCGTGACTCATAGATCTGCATTAATTAGTTTCACAAGGTATATATGCGAAGAACCAACTCCTTGCTATAGAAACTTTCATCAACCCCAAAAACTAACACCAGATTTCATGAAACTTGGCATCTAGTACTAAGGGAAGCCACTAACATTTTGTTGTGAAGCTACTAACATTTTGTTGTATTTATTCTCACATCCAACATGCTAGATGGTGTCTAGAATATCAATGCTGCCACATTTAATATAACATTTTTCTTCATGATGCCACATTTGGGCCTGCAGGTTAAGGATGATACCACTCATTTTGTAAGGAGCTTAGGATCTCACATCTTATGACAGAAACGAACGATGAGGCAGCTTCAAAGAAGCTACTTTTTTTTTTTGAAAGGAAAAGATAAAATTTATGTTGATAAAATAAAATAATTACAACAAAAGGAACAAGCAAAGAGTTTGGAGAGGGTCCAACCATCAGCTGGTGCTTAGACCAAAAGCCAAAGAACAGATGGAAAACTAGCCTACTACTGATGAAACCTAGCACCAACACCACCTACTTGAGAAAGAACAGACGCAAAACAACTCCTGCCTAAATCAACACAGAGCAGTAGGTAGGTAAATCCATTACAAGACGAGAACCCAGAGTGCTACATAAATACAAGAAAAAGCCTTCCAACAGCTTAGGAAAAGAAACTGCAGAGCATAGCTTTTCTCCCATACAATCAACCCAAACTTGAGACTGCAAATTAGCATCCAAAAACCTCAGCCAGGATCCAAAACCCAGAATTCCAAACTGATGACTTCCTCAATTTAACTCTCGAGATGACCCCCTAAATGTTGTGGTACATGTCTGAGATTGAACAAGGGCAATGTTTAAGGTTGGAATGAGCCCACAAACACCACCTAAACTTGATCAGATCAATGAGGCACTCCCAGTGAGGGACTTCTCCATTAAATAGAATTCCATTTCTCAGTAACCAAAGGGACCAAATGATAGCAGATGGTAGAGTTAACCACAGTGAGAAAAAAAGACAGAATGAATCATTAGCAAACCTCCATCCTGACCACCATATTAGAAGATCTTGTATAGAGGCCGGGGTTACCCAAGACATTCCCCATACATCAAGAAGAGCATACCAAATGGCCCAAACCATATTACCGTACAGGAATAAATGATTCAAGGACTCAACTTCTTTATTACAGAGCTTACAAGTGGCATTACGAGGGTGAAGGAGAACCAACCTACTAAGGAGTGCCCCAGGTTTTACTTTCCTTGAACAGGTTAGCCACATGACACATTGAAGCTTTGGGGGACAGAGTTTGTTCCATAGACAAATTGGAGGATGACTGCTTGAGGAGGAAAAAATAGGCTCCATGAGTTTATACATGGAGTGGACAGTAAAGTATCCACATGAGTTCCCTTCCCAGATTAAGGAGTCTGGTCTGCCAATGAATTGTATAGAAACATTGCCCACTTGAAAGCTCCTCAATTTTCAAGAGACTGTAGTGTTCGCCAAATAAGCCCCTTTGTCCACTGCCAGTTGGAAAATTCTGGGGGAAAAGTAATTGAAGAGGTTCTCTTTTGTCTGCCCAAGCATCCTGCCATAAATTTATTCTCTGTCCCATCTCACACTTTAAACTTCAAGAGGTCCTTGAACAACTAGGACAAAGAAGGGTTTTGAAACTGCATACTAACCACTTGTTTCCATATAGGAAAACCTCTGATAATTCCAGATGCATTTGGTTTGTATCACAGACCACCATCCTCCAGAAGGAGTCTTTTTAATTGCAAATTTCTACTACCACTTGAAGAGAAGAGCTATGTTCATGGTTATAACATTTGTAATTCCCAAACCCCCTTTAGATTTGCTTCTGCACACCAAATCCCACTTCACGAGATTCATTTTCTTCACTTCAGGAGATCCTCCCCATAAAAAACCTCCTCTAAGTTTTTTCCAGTTCTAAAGCCACTCTAGATGGTAACTTGAACGAAGAAAGGTAATATATAGGGAGGCTAGACAATACTGATTTAATAAGAGATAAGTCTCCTTTTCCAGCTAGATGTACAATACCAATTGAGGCCCCAACTTGGCTCATTATACGAGGTCTTATTTCTTAGCCACATTAAGATGATAACAAGAATGATAAGAAATGGGGATAGGGGGTCCCCTGTCTCACCCCTTTTTTCATAGGGAAATCATGGGTAGGAGATCCATCGACAAGTATAGAGAGGGTTGGGGTTGAGATACACTGTTGAATTCCAAGATATCCATTTAAAAGGGAATCCAAAGCATCCCAACATGGATAAAACATATTGCCAATTAAGATTGTCATAAGATTTTTAGAAATCCAGCTTAATTATTGGCTCATTTTCTTTCTCCTTTTCCAAGAATGGACCACTTCATTAGCTATAAGAATACCATCATGGATGCCTCAATTTTGGTTTGAATGGATTAGATTTCCTCTTTGCTCCAACCTTTCAAAACATGTTTAACTTGCCGCAATTTCTGGAATAGCTGAAAGCCAGGCCCAACCAGGATAATTGCTTCTTTCCCATGCTTCTTTTGCCTTGGGCATAAAACAATAATGGAGTATCCATGCATTAAAGAACTTGAAGGGTTTGGGACCCCAATTTCCGGGTAATGCCTTTCCCCCCAACCTGACTTTAAGATCAGGATTAGCACTCCTGGGCTACAGCTCCCGAGCAGTTTCAGTGAGATCTTAAATTGTAGGAGTTGATTGGTCAACCAATCCACCAAGGCCCAATGCAAGTGGCCCATCCACAGGCCCAGTAGCCGAGCCTCTAGAGAAATCTTCTTTGTCTTGGGCAATACCTTTGCCTCTTGGGCAATACCTTTGCCTCCAAAGAAGCTACTTTATGAAGCTTAGTTAACTTGATAGGAAGACAACTCTGCTTCTAACTTTGTCAGCTTCAACCAACAAACTTAGTTCAGGTTTTCCTTTGAATCATAACAACCACTGAAATTTAGGCATTAAAGGAAATGATCTAAAAGACAGACAAAGAATGAGTTCCATTCAACCTGGAAAAACACAAAAAGGAAACATCCACAAGCAAAGAGGTAGCAAGGGGAAGAAACTCAGCACTCAGGAGTTTGTCTCGGGAAAAATATGGAGAGTTATGTGTTTTTGTGCAGCAACCCCTAGTATTATTGTGTTGAATTGTTCAGCGCCACTAAATTTTGAAGTAAAACCGTGTGTCAAAATAAATTTCTCTTCCATCAACTATGGGAATATCATACATGAAACAAAAGTCCAAAGATTTCATTCTTCATAAACTGATTCTTTGAAGTACAGACAAGGCATTGGTAGTTTACTACATTTGTTACAGTTTGTTCCGTTATCCTAGAGATATGCAAATAAATGACCAAGAAATGAATTTAGTACTTTGTATTTGATTGCAGCTTCAACGATTTCATCCTCATGGCCCGTCCTGTTGATGCAACACTAGAGTACACTTCAAGTATTGCCCGTGGTAGAGAGTCAGTCGATTCAAGTTCTAGTAACAGTTCTTTGAATTTTTCAAGCTAAGATGGGGATTTTGAACGTGCAAATATGCAAGTAAGAACAAGTACTGGAGGAGATGGTTTCCGAATTAGTGTTTCAAGCACTCCTAGTTGTTCAAGCCAAGGTTCTGGACCAGATGACATAGAATCCTTGGGAGACCTCTATGTCTAGGGGAGAGGTTTGGAGTGACAAACTGATGGATCCAGAAGTCCATACCCTAACAAACAGGATGTGCGGTTTCCTAAACCTTTAGAATCAAATGTAGCTCTTGATGTTCACGAAATTTCTTGCGGCATTCAACATTTTAGAATCAAATGTAGTCCTTGGTGTTCTTTGAATTTTCCAAGCTCAGGATGTTCACAACTTCTGGAACATTTGGTGTCTTGGGTCATAGTGATCGACAAAGTGTCCCTTAAATTATAAGGAAGTTCAAGTATTCCGCGGATTGAATACTATTAAGGTTGCCTGTGGTGTGTGGCACACTGCGACAATTGCAGAGGTCATGAGCTAAGAAGGCGTCAGTGCCTCATCTAGAAAGTTGTTCATTTGTGGCGCTGGAGATAAAAACCGATCGTGTCATGAAAAGGACATGCATCTCCTTCCAACACGTGTCTTTGCCCTAGTTGACTACAATTTCCTTCGGGGCATGTACTATGGGAAGTACTGCTTATGGTCAACTTGGAAATCCACAGTCTAATGGAAAGTTAGCTTACTTAGTACAAGAGAGATTAGTAGGTAAATTTGTTGAAGAAATATCATGTGGAGCATATCATGTTGCCGTTTTGATGTCAAGAAGTGAAGTTTGCACTTGGGGGAGAGGTGCCAATGGAAGATTGGGACATGGGGACACCGAATACCAAAAAACTCCGACTTTAGTTGAAGCATTAAAAGATAGGCATGTGAAGAGCATATCATGTGGTTCAAGTTACACTGCAACTATATGCATTCATAAGTGGATATCCAGAGCAGACCAATCGGTTTGCTCTGGTTGTTGCCAAGCATTTGGTTTCAACAAAAAGGGGCACAATTCTTATAACTGTGGATAAGTGCACTGTCATGCTTGTAGCTCCAAAAAAGCTTTGAAAGTGGCATTGGCTCTGACTCCAGGAAAACCTCATCGCGTGCGTGACTCCTGCTATGCTAAACTAAAAACTCCCGAGTCTGTTAATTCCGCTTATTATTGTAAGAGAGCAACCGCTCCTCATCGCTCAGTCGACAGTAGGGAGAGGTTAGAGAGAGGAGAGGTGATCAGAACTTCAAGGATTTTGCTATCTCTTACCACAGAACCTGTCAAGTACCATGAGGTCAAGTCAGCGAAGGCTGGAACCAAGTCCGATTCCTATTCCATAGTCTGAGCTTCACAAGTTCCATCACTTTTACAATTGACGGATATTGCATTCCCAAGTTCTCTTAGTGCTCTCCAATAAGCTTTCAAGCCTCCACCTCAACCTCAGCCTCCCCCTAGGTCGGGAGGCAATTCAAGGCCTTCTTCTCCATACTCACGGAGACCAAATCCTCCATGCTCTGCGACTCCTGTATTTTCTAGGGGTGTGAATGATAGTCTAAAGAAGAGCAACGATCTTTTGTGCCAAGAAGTGACAAAATTGCAAAGCCAAGTACGATTTCTTCTTCTTCTTTTCTTGGCCTGTGATATTCTCTTAGGAAAGAGAAGAATGATACCAGTATTGTCATGTCAAGCTAGTTGCTTGACACATTGGATTCACATTTGGTGAGATGAAATTATTATTTTTAGCACTGAAACGAAGACATAAATGAGTACGAGTTCTTGTACAGTATGTGTCCAAAATGTAGTATTGTTTTCACTTCCCTCACCAAGTCACCTAGTCACATAGATTCATCTATCATTTTGGTTGGATACATGTACTTGTTTATACTTTCACTTTCCTGGGTTTCATGAAAACTAGTTGATAACTAACCTCGGATTTGGATGTAAATGTTGTGTCATGAATCATATGTAAATTTCTGTATAATTTCTATTGGAACATTTTCAGCTTTTGCTTCCCAATGTTTCTTTCATTTAATGCATGGAATTCAACTCCTATGGTTCTGCAGTAAAAAAAGGTTTGCGGAGCAGCAGGCAGAAGAATGGTGGATGGAAAACAAAGACAGACTACTTAGAAAGTACAACCCGCCAATGGCGAACAATGCCTCGACTGGACCATCTGCAATTCCAATGCCTGATGACGAGAATATATAATGAGGCACCATGTCTTCTTAAACATAGTTTAGTAGCTTAGTCTCCTCCAAACAAATCTTGAGTAGTGGAAGTAGGAACAATTTATCGGCTCCTATGAACATCGGTGGACAATAGGATCACCATCACATCGCCGTCTCAAGGTTATAGCAAAGATTTCTTATTAACTATAATGTGGAGAAAATATTCAAATTCAAATTCAAAGAAGATATCAGAAGTTTAGTTGCCTTAGAACAAGACAAACGTTGCTTGTAATTTTGTTATTTGTTCAATGATTTTTATTCTTTTGGGATGTGCTGGTAACAGATAGTTGCAATTCAGTTATACATATTAAATTTGTTAGGGCAAAATAGGATGTCGTTGGTAGAGCTTTATTATCATTAGGAATCTATCACAACCATGGAAGTTGAAATTTTTTTACTATCCGATGGTTGTTCTTTTGTCTAGTTATTCATCTACTGGTTATTTTCAAAAGATTTCAAATTTGGTCCGTGTTTGCTTTCTCTCTCAAATAAAGACACGTTTTTGTTTGTAACAGAGTACTACTCCACACCCGCATAACTTGTGATCACATTAGGCACTAGTGTGGAACCCACAAATTGCTTTAGCTTTGAACATATCTCTTCAACTGTTCTCTTCCTCATTCTCTTTACAGTTCTTCATCATAAATAAAGCTCAACAAAACCAACATTTCAAATTGGATTATACGAACAAAGCATAAAGCATACTATTTTGATTCAAGCACTTAATCATAAAACTTCACGTTGAGTATGACAATAGCAACCGGCAACGCACATACGATGCCACAAAATGCACTTCCTGCTGTGCAATAAGATAGTATACGTCTTACTAATATATTAGAACATGAGATGCGAACACCGGAAACCACAGTAATCACCACAAATACAATAAAAAATAAAAGTGAAGAAAAATGCATGACTCCAATTTGGTCATTTTGTACTAAATTGGCTGCCTTGGCTTAAGAAAAACCTTAATCAAATTAGCCCCTATCAATCTAGAATTGGATATACATTCCTCTAGATTGTCATCGCCAGATATTAAAATTAGCTCATTGTCCTCATCTTTGTATCGGATGTAATATGTTCCGGCCTCGAGTTCCAACCTCTTTTCCACTTGCTGATTTAGCTCTACCCTTCTCCATGGCGAAGATAGCCAAAACTTTATTGTAATTCCATTTTCATGTCTTGCCTTTACAATCACACTATCTGTATCAACGATAGGCAAGGCTTGATTATAAGGAGGTAGAATATGAGAACTCGATTGTGGGATTTGCTCTTGATCGAGATCCATTGGAGTTTCGGTGGGGAGAGAGTTACTTATGAGCTCGTTATTCTCGCGAGGTGGCCATCTGGGGATACCATACTTCCGACAAACACGCTTCAATGTAGATTTGCTAACTGCAAAAATGAAGAAACCAAAAGCTCAATATTTTTCTAAGTGAGCAACTCTAGCCCACATCTCCATTTTGCAAATTTAGAAAATTATTCTCTAGTAAAAAATCCAATTAGAACATATCACCATTCACACATTCTAATCACAACTAATCACAACTAATCACTGTGAGGACATGTTTTCTAGAATATGCAACCTCAAGAGAGAGACAGAGTGACAACTGGAATACCAGTGGTCCATTAATTCCTTAAAATTCGAACATGAAGCCTATAGATTCTAGTCACTTGAGCTAAGAGCTTGGCAAGTCCATCTATTGAGATTAAAATGCACTGGTTTGGTGTCATTTTTTCACGGTCTCAAATTCAAACTATTATACTACACCATCTCGTTTTCCATAGAAGTGGGTGACTTGAGCTAAGCTTGGGTCATTGACATTCTCTATCTTAAATCTCTACTTTTATGGATTTTTTTATTTTTCTTCTCAAACTCATCCCTACTTTAAAAATTTTGGTTTCAATTTTGGGAAATATTTAGGAGTAATAAATATATCAAACCAACATCTCATTTTTTTTTTTGAAGGTTTTGTCCACACTTTTTCAAAGGTACCGACTTTACATATACAAGTACACTTACTAGTATATATGTATTTTTTATATTAATGTTTAGACGTATAACCAAATAAAAATGTGTCCGCAACCATACGCGTAGGAGTGTTGCAAGCAGGTCTCTTGTTCGAATACACATGTTCAATGCATTTTTTACCTACTTTCTCTTATTTTTTCTTTCTTTCCACAAAGTTCCAAACAGATTAGAGTTTGGCTGGAGTTTTTGAAAAGCCATCAAGCAAGATTATTACCAGAGTTGAAGATTTTAAATTCTTGAAGGGGTGTATATTACCTTTGAGATCCTTTGCAGCATCCATAATACTCATTTCCTTCCTTTGTCGGATATTCTCCAAAGGAATTTCAATTCTCACTCCACTTTTCTTGCTTTCTCTCTCTTCTTCTGCTGTCTTAACCTTCCTTTTCCCTTTTTCCAAACCGGAATTCATTACATCATCCCTTCTTCCCTCGCCTTCAATTCCAACTGTCTCAATTTCATCATTTTCAGTTGCCTTGCTCCACCCCAATACAGAATCCTCATCTGGGTTGTCCTCTTGTTGAGCTAGTGGTGACAGAATTTCCAAAATGGTTGCAGGTGTGGGTTCTGCTCTGTTTTTATCTTGGAAGCTGTGGCTAACACTCACTAGTTCGGAAAAATTGATTCGAGCCAGCCTTCCCCTCAAAATATGTGCCTTTTCATCATGTGCTATGGCGGCCTCCTCGACGGTGTTGAAAGTGCCGATGTTGACCCATTTCCGATGGTGGCGAATCTTGGCCACCCATTTGCCATCCTGTCTCCGCCACACTCCTATGTAGTGCTTGACCTTAATAATAGGCGGCAGTGTTGGAGTCCTAAAGAAGCCCCCACTACTTATACATGTTGGGCTCAAATTTAATGCATAGCTTATGCACTGTAACAATAGCGGGCATATTAGCACATGCGGTAGCTGCCGCAGTTGCCGCAAATGTGGTAGCTGCCGTAGCTGCTGCAGATGTGGCAGTTGCCGCAGATGTGGCAGTAACAGTTGCCGCAGATGTCGCAGCAGCAGCAGCAGTAGTGGCCGCCGCCACTGCTGCAGTAGCGGCAGCGGTAGCGGCAGCAACAGCGGTAGCGACAGTGACGACAGCTGTAGCAGCCACGGCTGTTCCGCCTGCAGTGGCAGCGCCCGCAGCCCCGGCATGATCGGCGTCCGGAACAGTAGCGGCAGATGAACCAACCGTTGGTTCAGTAGCAGCTGCCGTAACTGGAGCAGCAGCTCCAGCTGCAGCAGCAGATCCAACTGCTTCCTCCGTGTCAATTGTCGCAACCGCGGAAACTCTTTCGGCGAAAAAATTGGGAACAAGTGTTGTGCCAACAGATTCGCCAGCAGCTGCGGAGATACCTCGTGCAATATCTGTGGCAACAAATGCATATTCTGCAACTGCAGACATAGCAAGGAGATGATTTCGTTGAAGACGATGTCCTCGTGCTGTTGAAATTGTGGAATTTCGATGGATTGGTTAGACGGTAAGATAGGCCGCAGCGGCGACTGAGAGAAAGGCAACGGTGGCGACCGAGGGACATCTGTGGCCGGCTGAGAGAGACATGAGGGAGACCATGGTAAATCTGTGGGCGACCATGGATAAGGCGACAACGAGGAGAAATCTGTGGGCGGGGGAGGAATAGAGCAGCAGGTCATCTCCTGAGATTCCTCAATTGCCTTGTCAGATCCATTGACTGCTAGTTACGAATTTTAGCAAATAGAACACGGGGGTTTTGAATCTTGGAGGAGTCGACGAGACAGAGTGCTAGGGAGAGAAAACGCGCTGTGGGGGGGGGGGGGGGGGGGGGGGTT
>JABCMJ010041983.1:0-11851 GCA_014822125.1 Arbutus unedo | reverse complement strand
ATCACCCATGTAGACTTTCGATGTGGGACGGGACATCTCAAATGTGAATCCGTAATTTGCTCATCATGCATGGTTCATCTTCTAGGCTCACCATCCCAATGTTTGGCCGGACCAAAAGCTTCACGAGACACACACGTCATGCAACCAATTTTCTTTTGGGTGAACGAAAAGCGATCGGCATGATCACAATACAACTCAGCTTCTACGAATCCACGTCGGCACCAAGTAGGTTGACACGGTCACGTGGAGTACGACCTAATACTTGGTGCGTCATGTCCACCTTTGACGTACATCATGCATGCATGGCGTCAAAGGTGGAGACGATAATTTCTGATATCGTGGTGTATGTGCCTAGCACATACTGACTTGGGACGCAAGTATAGTTCGTTATATAAGGTAATTACTTATGCAAGGTATGCAAGGTATGCTTGTTACACCACTCTAAAGTGCATATAATCGCTTTATCCAGGAACTAACTTAAGCATCAGAGTGTTCTCCGGCTGCCAGACTTCAACCAACTAGTTTTTCTTCTTGCAGTTCAGAGCAAGTGAATTTAGTACGAGTAATCTAGAGAAGACTCGGTGCAAGTACGTAATTCAGAGAAGAATCCACCGAATTTAAAACCCCACATCTCATATGGAATATATTTAATTAATCATCTTAGATATATATGAAGCTTGCATCCGCTTAAACGGACAGACGCTCAATATTTTCTTACAAATATAATTAATTTAGTATTAGTTTTTTAATAATTTAATATTCGAGTTAATTCTCACACACATTGAATAATTTTGAAACTTGAAGTTAATGATCGAATAAACTTAACTCTAAGAGTAATTTTTTGCTGACAGTGTGAGCGTAAGAAATATGTCATCTAGTGTCATCACACACATATACCATAAATATATATCGTCTTAATGGGGACCGGTAACTGTTGGGTTTCTGAAGACTAATTTGACTTAATTATCATTTTGTTGATTATGATTGGGTTTGACCGATGTGTCTACCCAGGGGTTAGGAGTATCATGGTAATTGGTGACATAAGTCATAGGTTATAAATATGTGTTATCCGTATAGTTAGTACCGATGATTGTCATTTCACTTATATATTAAAAGGGAAATTGATTTGAAATTAACATTAGAATGATTTTCTGGATTCGAAAAAATGTTGAATTCTATTTAACACATTGTTAAATTATTATTAATTTATGTTGAGGGAATTAACCTTATAATATGTGAGCGTTTTGCCTTTGGTATAATAAATAATTAAATTCAGAACAAGTACTTTTTTTATTATTTAATGTAATAATCTTGTTACTAATAGTTGATTTATTCTAATATAGCTAACCCCTATTCAAATCCTAACTCTCCCCCAGGGCCTTGTTCAGTTGGTGGGAAAAGAAATCAAAGTACGGAAATATCTAATTTTCTTATACTTTTTGCGTGTCAGTTAGTAGAAAAATTATGAGACTTGCGTCTCTAACCTTCCCACTCGAATTAATTAGGAAGGAATCCTTTTTTTTTTTTTTACTTTAAAAAGTCATATTTTCTCATATCTCTTATATCAGACTCTCTAAATAAGATGAATAGTGATCAGTTTTAATTTTGCATTCAGTAAATATGAAAACTACAGTGACTCTTCAAATATAAGGAGCCGCTGTAACATTCACAAAATATGGAGGACATCGAGAAAGGCTGATGATGTGGATCGTATATGAAAGAATTACTCCTCAAAATAGAGAAGAAAATGCTCAAGAGAGATTGATGTGAATACTCTTAGCACCTCCCGTAGCACCTCCCCAAACATAATAATTTATCGACTCTACACGAAAAACAATTCGAAGACAAACTTCAACATAATTTTTAAGTTTCAACACCCTCTTAATATAAATCCTAGTAATATCAATACGTGTAGGGTTATGTTTGATACGATGTTTGGACAATGGAATTGGACTTCCAATCCGGTGGAGCTCCTAATATTTTGCTTTTATAACTCAATGTTCAAGTTAGTCTACACATGTCTCGATCAATCTCCTAAAGATCAAACTCACCGTTCACTAAGAAGATCCAATTAAAACCAATAATCATTTCTTTTTTTATGTAAAATGGTGGACTATTAATGTTATTTATCATGGGCTTGTTAGGATTAAAATGACCTCTCTCTCTCTAAATGGTATTTTCATGCAAGGACAAAAGTGAAAACCATTGATTTTTTCAGGTTAAAAAGACATGTTATCGACAATTTCAGGCTCTCCTCATTCATAAATATTTCAATTCAATCTCGATCGTCATTTGAATCCAATTTTATTACATACCTCACATCAAATATGTACTTACGTATTCAATATCGCATCCGCATGTTACAAAAATCTGCATTTGATTTACCCAAGAAGAAAGGTAGCTTTTACTTTTGCCAGCAACAGAAATTTTGATCAAAATCCCTGGCAAAATATTTTGGCCAATATGGTCCCACGACTTGTGTTATCCATTGACTTGAATCAGTTCTTCTAAGGGTAAATTTGAGATTTTTTCTGAACATGAAACTTGGACAAATCCTAAAAACTCTACCTTAGTTATGGTATAAAAAAAGATTATATAAAAAAAAATCGATATAAGTTATTTCAGACATGATATAAATTATGTTGCAGTTTATTTTGTTGAAATTTTAATAATTTAACTAATGAAATTTGATTGATTTTAATAGTAAAGAAAATAACTGCATAATAATTTCAAAAGCAAAAGCAAGGGGCGTAAGAATTATTTTGTAAATTAGAAGACAGGTTGGTGTATGTCATAAGCCTAATTAAGGGGAGGTTAGTGTAGTTTACCCTTCTTCTATATAGAAAATTGATCCGTCGGCCAGAATTTCTTTTTTAGGAAGGAAAAGAAAATTGAAGGTGACGTGGATGACTCAAAGGGATTACACGTGTCTGGTGCCAGTTTTTTCTTCTGAAAAATATGCACGTACGTTAAGTAGCTAGCCACCCATGCATGCATCACGTTCACAATTTCCTATGGTCAGAAAATCCCAACATGTTTGATTGTCGTATTAAATGTGAAATTAATGAAAGGATTTAATATTTGTTGCAAATATTACTAATAGATTGGAAGTATAAAGTATGTGTGCAAAGAAATAATTAATTTGATCATCCGGATCAAACACTGTATATCAATAGCCTATAACTTCGAGGGATATAAATTTTAAAAAAGTATGATCGAAAAAACGTGTTCCTTTCAAATAACATGCACCTTAGGTCATCCTCGATCTTCTTTGTTTTTGATATATTTGTATAGTCGTAACAATCATATTATGACTTGGGGTGTTGGTTGTAGTGCTTCAAGAGCGTCAGATTTAGAATTTATAAGTACTTTGGTCAAGTATTTATCCAAAATATACCTATTCTAAAGAGATTTCCTAATCCAAAATATACCTATTTAATATCGTAAGAAATAGAAGAAAGAAGGATTTCAAGTTTATTCTGTCGAACGTTTGTTTATTTTGATGGTAACTTACGATTTTTTATAGATAGACTTGGACCCTAATTCTATTTTAACTTATGATAACTTCCCACTACCAAAAAAAAAAAAAAATTAACATCCATCACACCACTTCATTAATTAGTAGGTAATTTTTAATTAAGTTGCCCTTTTGTTCAATACTCAAAATAAGAAAATTAATAGCTAAATATATTTTTATAAAATTAAATATGCATGTGGGCCACACTTTAATGGGCTTACATGAAACAGATTAGTTTTGGGCTTGCTGTTACCCAACTACATTATGACATGGGCTATGTCCACATATCCAGATCCACAAATGCCTCCTCCACAATAAAAGTGTATTACGCCTTCCTCGTCAACAGATAAGAGCCTTCATTTCATCCGATTACTTAAAATTGAAAACTGAAAATTAAATATTGAATTTTTTTAAGCATAAAATCTATTTTTTATGTATTGAAACTTAAAAATTAAATTAATTACTCTATTTGGTCTACACAAAAAGTTGAAGTTTGAAGTTTACTAATTTTTCAATTTAACCCTCCATATGGCTTGCGACACACTTAGCCCCCTCCTAATGTTGTAATCGTGATGGTGGTCGGATGCAGTGGAGCAGCAATTGGTACAGTGGTGGTGGGTGCTGATGGTGATTAGTGGCGGTAGTCGGCAGTGCGGTGGTTAGTGACGGTTATGGTTAGTGTGGTGGCGGTGGTGATTAGTGGCGGTGGTAGTTAGTGTAGTGGTTAGTGGTTAGAGGCAGGTGGTGGGTGGCGGTGTTGGTTGTTAGTGGAGGTGGTCAGTGGCGGTGGTCGGCAATGTGGTAAACAGATTTTTTTTATAAAACTCTTTTCTGTGTGTTTAGCATTTTTAATTAAGTGGGAGGATAGCTACTTAATTATTTACTCTTTATTTTTCTTGAAAACTTAAAGTATTAAATTTCTCAAAATTTCGTTATCAAACCGATTTAATACTTTTTTACTTAACATATTTTATTTTAAGTACTGAAAATGAGTTATCAAAGAACCTCTTAAAAAAAAAAGTCTAGAGGTATGGTACAAATTTTACACACACGCTTACACAATCTATATAACTGTGTATGGAGTATTTATATTTTAGCAAAATTGTTTCGGCTCAAGACTATCTCAATCATTCATTAAAACTTGCTGTATGAATGAAGGTTTGAGATGAAATTCAATCATTCATTAACAATTGAGTGAATTAATACTTGAATTACATCCATAACAGAGTCTCGCATCAAAAATCTCAATACCCAATTCATCGATTTAGTATCTCTGATGTCATGGTGAGATACCCTGCCACCCTCCTAATTTATCAAGTCAAAAACTTCTTGTTACAGACAAATCCCTGATCTTCATCTTTCTCTTATTTGCAATAATCTGACCAAAGTCTTTATCTTTACAAGCAACGGAATCTGAACCAAGTTAGCACTCCTGTACACTCCATGTGATGGTTTAGGATCGATCGACGAATCATCAATTACTTCTTTGGTATGATCTTCAAGCAAAAGGGTGATTGTGTTGTTTTCATATTGGGTACTCTCACTAAATTCAATCTCAATATCAGAAACAAAGGGATGACTTAACAGCATATCAGCAGTCCAACTTGGCATAGGATCTCTAACCAAACACTTGCTAAGAAAATCTCGAGCATCCTTTGACAGCCCACTTGGAATTTCTGGAACATCCTGTTTACACCCAATACTATATAAAAGAGCTGCTTTTTCTGTATATGGTCCACACACTTCCATGGCTCCTTCCCTGTAACCATCTCTAAAACAGTGCACCCAACAGCCCAGATACCAGCATGACGCCCATACTCTTCACGACTAATCGTCTCGGGCGCAATATACATAGGCGTGCCCCTTATTCCCTTACATTTTTCTTCTTCCGGCTTTACCGCGAGCCCGAAATCAGCAATCTTGGCAGTGCTGCTCTCCTTCCCAGTCTCCACGGGCAATATATAGTGAGGCTTGATATAGCAATGAACGTAGCCTTGCTTGTGAATGTAACTCAGACCTGTAAGTATCGATTTCGTGTATCGTCTTGCTTCGGACGGATTCTGATAATCCGAAGCCTGACTTACGAATGCAATCGAATAAACTGCCGCCGGAAGCGTACTCTAAGAAAAGATTGTACCACACCTCACCCTTTTCGACGGTGGTGTCGGAACCGAGAGAACGAAGAACATAGGGACAGCTTTCGAATTCAGTGAGCAATGCCCTCTCTCTCTTATAAGCTTGCTTGATTTATGAAGAGGGGTAGACTTTACAGCCATCACTGAAGGTAGACAATGACGATCGATGAAAGCTTATCATTCACCACCGCAAGCGACACCGTTGCGGAAGCCCCCATACCCAGGTATCTCCTCTCTTCCACATCTTAAACTACTATCAAATCCTCTCTCTCTCTCTCTCTCTCTCTCTCTCTAATATGGTTGCAAGACTTCTTTTTTTATCAACAATGGTTGCAAGACTTAGAGGAATGACGGCTGAAGAATATATATATGGATTAGATTGGCCTAAGAAAGGATTCCAATACAGTTAGGAGGAGGTGGGGCTAATAATCATGGTATATATCTATGTAGTTCTACTGCACTTAAGATTCATACTGGATCTAAATCTCCCATATTATTGGAGAACTACCCAAAGATTCCAGATAATATAGAACACTTCCATTACAAGATATCCACGTCCAAAGGCCAGCAACCTCACCCATAATTTACTCCCAAGTATATGGAATTGAGTTCGGCTAGAAGATGGACACCGAGCTGAACCCAATTATCGTAGTTATTTTTGATCAATTGGGTAATGGATATTAATTTTTTTTATAACTTATAAAATATGATATGAATTTCTACCAAATCATATTTTAAAATACTATTAATTAAAAAAATTATCGTAGTTATTTCCTATTACAAATTTTAGTAATGCATAAGCATATATGAATACAATCTCAATATGTATTTAAAGAGAGAAAATATGGAAGCTAGTGTTAAATTGTTCTATAAATGCATAAACTCTTAACAAAAACAATTATTAACTCCATGGGATTAATAATTGAACTGATTTTTTTTAATACACCAAATTAAACTATACCAAACCACCTAATTGAAAAACTAATCTAAACCGTTAATTCAATTTGATTTAATTTGTCGGTTCGATCTAATTTACCCATTTTTCTTATGGACGCAAATCCAAAAATGCCTCGGCCAGCTCACATCACAATTGGCCCTTTTCTTATAACCAATATATGATATCCACATCAAATAAATATATAACAAAGTTGATATGGTGCTCAAGTGTATTACACCTTAGAAAATGTTTAGAGATACGATACAAATTTACATACACAAACACACAATCTATATAGCTGTGTATATAAAGAATTTATATTTTAGCAAAATTGTTTTGATTTTAAGACTATCTCATCTACTCTTCCTTCTACAATAGAGATAAAAATTCTCAATGCACGAATATTCATAATACTATGATGATTAGTCCAAACGAGCTAGACGAAGTTAAATTCTATAAGGGGACGGCATTATCCAATAAATACGTTAATTAGGCCAAATAGACCAAATTGGCTCTATTCGGCCTAGTTTCGTTAACTTATGTTATCATTTCAAGGCAAATAAATCCTTTCATTTGGGCTAACTTATTCAACAAAAAGTCAGCCCACATCACCCAATTGGCTTACGAGGTAGAGATGTTGAAATGACGATTATGCCTCCCACTTGAAAGCGTCTGTCTATATCCAAATTGAGTGACCTTCAAGGACATTTCTGTCGGTCCATGTCGTTTTTGTCAAGTTCAACCGAACTCTGCATTTAATGCGGTGAACACCTCAAAAAATTGGGTGATTTAAATCAGAGTCCTATTAATTTTTACAGCGTAGGTTTTCATCTCATTCACTTTTTGAGGTTATGTTTTTATCTCATTTTCGCACGATTTGATATTTTTGTCATTACTTTTAAGTGTTAATTTACTCTCTTATTCTTTTTTAAGTCAGACCATATAATTCTTGATTTTGTAGGTTTAAAATCGAAGCATATAATTAGATTTCAAATATATATAGAATCACATATGTTAATTATTTTTCACTGAATATTAAGAATATTAGCCGAAATCTTAAATCACCGAAATAATACTTTGCTAATAGTACGTTTTGATGCTACATATTTCTCTAGAATCTTGAGATTAAATCACTGGAATATTATTGATTCACTAGATTATTAATCCTATTTTTGGATTTTTTGCACGAAATCACATAAATATTTTGTTCTTATATTACTCATCACATATCACATAGACTAGTCACTTTTATGTTCTTGTTCACCAAAAATCGAGTGTTACGGGTTAGGAGGAAGATTTTATCGTCAAATTTAGAATATTTTTTCGAAAATTGTTCGGATTACTCGGTGAGTGAAGAATATTTGATTGTCATTCTTATTTATGTAGTACCCGTTTTGAGTATGTGAATTTTATCATGATTTGCACTTTTGAATATTGAAGATCGCAAAAGAACAAAAAAAAAATTTGAGTTGCAGAAATTTACCATAATCTAAAAATTTATCATAATTTGTAAATTGTCGTTCTTTACCATAATATGATAAATTTATCATAATCTGATCATCGCGTGAAATTTACCATAATATCTATTTATCGCGCGTAAAATTTATTATGATCTGCAAATTAACCATCGCTAAAAATTAAAATTTTTTGGAGTTGTAGAAATTTACCATAATCTATAAATTTACCATAATAAATACCATGGTAACCAAATAGATAAACCCATCTAGAATCTCAAAATTGAATGACATAGGAAGAAACTTGACAGTTCAAGGAAAATCCATCTGAAAAGGCAAAACATGGTAAATTTAGTATTTAGTAGGAGGTACAAAATGATCTGGAATGCACTAAGTGTATCTATTTTTTTAGGAATTTAGTGCTGAAATTGCTCAATTTAAAAATCAAGGTAAGTTGGTTATTTTTCTAAAAAATGGGACCAAAACGTAATGTTCAAAAGTGCATAAAATAGAAAACTAACTAACACTTATTAATTGGACCATAAAATAAGTTCCCCTAAAAATTTTAGGCCAAACAAACTAAAATAGATTAAGTTGTAAAATGAACAATGCAATTTATTGATTTAATAATTAGTGCAAGCCAAATAGACCATACTTAAAACCAGCTCATGTGAATTAATTTTTCCAGGAATTTGCCAAGGCATTTTGCACTTATATGAGTTGGCATTGTGGGGCCCTCTCATACTTTTCTTTGCCAATAAAAATCTAGAAACACAGATATTCCGGATACAAATATGATCGGCACCATTGGATTCACGCAGAATCCGCATTAATCGTAACATTACTCAAAAGAAAAAAGACGCAACATCAAAAAATTTGCAAAAAAAATAGAGAACAGATATCTTCTTCTCACACCTCAACCAAACCCTTCTATATCTGTTTCCTATTAGAAGCCTAAATCTCTCTCTCTCCCCATCTCTCTCTCTTCAATTTTGTTTCGACAATTGACTCTATTTTCCCCTAAAAAACTACTCTCTTTGTATGGATCTTTCAGTTCCAAATCCAATCACCATTTCACTGTACGGGAGAAATTTTTTAGATATTCCAAATACTTCCCTTTTCCAACATACAAGAAACGCAATCCCATCCTCGAGGCTGATACAATACCGACCGAAAAAAGGGTAGATAGTACGTCGATAGTTCGATACCACTACGAAACCGATACAGTACGAAATAGATAACTCTTATATGTACCCTTAGCAAAACTATGACAGCATTGGTCAAGTTCAAGTTAGTTAAAAGTTAGTTAAGGGTCAAGTTCAAATTAGTTAAAATTAGATAAAATTAGCTAGCATAAGTTGGCATTTTATATTTCCCAGGCCATGTGTCGATTTTTTATTGGTCAGTTAAATTGTGTATATATGGTATGTATAGCTAACCATGTGTGGTTGTGTGGCTGTAAGCCATTTAGGCCATTTAAGTCCTGTTTGCTAGGGGTTCAATATCGGGCATAAAATTTGCGAAAAGTCTGTGTATACAGATGTGTTCGAAATTGTTAAATGCACGTGAGGTCTTGAATTATTGAGAGTCTTATGTGCATTCAACAGTTTCGAACACATATGTATCCGGATGTGTCAAGACCATCTGTGTTCCTAGCATTACTCGAAAATTTGAATTCGGATGACAATTTCAATTGTCATATTTGGGTTTTATTAGCTGCTCTAGATTTTATCCGTCTAGAGGGAGATAAAATTTAGACACTCCTCCTCGTATCAATATCTTATACCCTTTACATATCTATCTTCCATTTATGAAAAAGATCATTAGTAATTATAAGAATATCATTATTAATTACGAAAATATAATTCACATACTCATATCTACTATATCTCTTTCCTAAAAAAAATACTCAAACCAATTATTTACAACTATTTATTCTTCTATAATAAATCTTCTCTCTTACTGTATTCACAATATTTCTTTCATAATTTTAACCGCTAACAAAAAAACTTTGAGTTCTTTCATCTCTATAAGTTTTTAGTACTCTTTGTTTACCAGATACATAATGTAATGTTCGTCTTCAATTATGCTAGACAACATTTTAAATTCTTGAGTCGTAACATAAAAAATAAAAATCAACAATATATTCGAAAATTTCTCTTTATATTCACAATCAATCTGAATTTCACGTAAACACTTGAGGAAGACTTCACATATAAATATTATACCTAGAAAAAAAAAGTGAGCAAAATTTCATACACAACTCTTATATACAGATATAGACACAAATATATTTAGAATAAAGAGCAAACTATTTTAAAGGACCGCACGTGGGATTTCATTTTTGTCCACACCATGCAGCCAACCTTTCCCTTTCACTCTCTACTTAATGCCCCTGCTCTGCAACATACGAGAGAGAGAGAGAGAGAGAGAGAGATAGAAAGAAGAGAGAGAGGGAAATGGGAGAGGTTGTGTGGGGTTTGATGGTTCCATCATACAACGGCGGGAGCATCTTGTTAAAGCGCAGGGAGGTGCAGTGCGGCGGCGGAGGTGAGTGGACGGGGAAGCATCTGTCTATGAACTCTCCAAGGCGGCTATGGCGTGAGGCTACAATGACTCGATCGAAATCAAAACTGATCATCAAGAACCAGATGACAAAACCCGCCACTTATTCTTCCAGAATTATCACTGACATCCCTCTCTACGAGTCCCCGCAGGTTCTCTCTCTCTCCCATATGTGCGTGTGCGCATCAGCATATTCATGTTATTAGGGATGGCAACGGGACGGATTAGAGTTGGATGTTACTATCTCTGTCTCCGATTTTCGAATCTATATTCAATTTTCATCCCTGCCCGGATCCCCGAACAAGAATTGTTTTTACCCTCCACTCCCACTCCGAACGAAGAATGGAGATTTCCAAACGGAGAACGGACATCCAAAATTTAAAAAAAAAACTAATATTTTCGTTACTGTTTAAAAAAAAACTAATGATACTTACCTACGTTTGAATTTTTTGAATGACATTCCTTACTGGTTAACAAATTTTGTCGTTTTTTACTATAAAATCTATACAAAATTTTTTTTACCAAAACAAATGAGTTGTGTTTCATACAAATCGAAACTTATTGTTTGATTACAAACAGAAAAAGAACTCAACCAAAAAGAAGAGTAGCTAACGGAAAAGTATTCAAATTTAACAAATCGTGTATTTCGTTTAACAAAAGGTTAATGTGTTACTGGAATTAAAAGTTGAGAAAAGGTAAAAAATAAAGCCCTAATTGAATTCTACACTTATAAGTACACAGGGAATGGGGTGGGGCGGAAAATGGAGAACGGGAAACGGGTGGCGATCGGGGACGGGGACACATACACCTGAATCCTACCCGTTTCCCAATCTTTTTTCAAATTAATCCTCAAATCTTACTTGAACCCCAAAAAAATTCCCGAATCTCTGCCCCGAACGAAGCAGGGAACGGGAGAAATTGTCATCCCTACATGTTACAATAGAGACAGAGTGGAATCCAAAAAAATATTTTCACAATAACAACTGAGATTATTTTAATTTAATGATCAAAATTCACTAAAAAAAAAGTTACACAATCTTAACTAGCACTTATTATAACATTGACATCAGTTTCTCTATATTTTGGACTAAATTATGGAGAAATTCATAGTTTTCTACTTTAGAGAGTCATATTTTCTAATATCTTCTGCATCAAACTCTCTAAATAGGAAGTTACCAGTTCCATTTTCCATTCAATAAATAAAGAGACTACAGTGACTTTTCAAATATAAAGAGCTATTGTA
>JABCMJ010041967.1:0-11133 GCA_014822125.1 Arbutus unedo | reverse complement strand
TCCCTCCTAGACCCATTGTGAGTTATTTAGCTACACTCATGTTTTTTATGTCTTGTTTTTTGGTTGCCCAACTCTCTAAGCATTATGTCATCGTTGCTTTATAGCTTTTTCTAGAAAAATTTTATTCTACTGTTGTAGTTATCGGGCAATCTCATAACATGGTCTCAAATGTGCTTCATAAACGTAGGTTAGCTCCATAGCGTATATCATCCCTATGGGTTACGCGAGCTCCAATATCTTCCTGCATATTGAGTGTTGATATCATAACTGTTCTTCTTATCTTCACTAATTTGGCAATTCTACTACTTTTGTTTCGAAATCTACATTTTGTACACCCAGTTCTACTTTTACTCCTTATTCTAATTCCTTTTGGCTATGATGCTTGTCTTAATAATTACAACTCAGTATTTACTCCATTTTTAGTTTCATCCGCGAGAACAATATCATCTGCTAACCCCATATACTATTGATTATCATTTTGAAGATTTCTAGTCAACTCATCTGTAGCTAAAGTAAACATGTGTACACTCAAAGTTTATACTTGGTGTAATCCTACAGTATGGAAATTCTCGTGTTTCAATCTCCTAATATTGCCCCTTTTTTAACATTTATTTTTTCATGAGGTTCTTATAGCCCCGCTCATAATTTCAAAATGAATGGGGCCTGACTTGCTAAAACTTCATTATGGATTTTGTGCTTTAGTGCTGCAGACTTGGAGTATAGTGAAGCTCGCTGGCATGAGATGTTTCAGCAAATCGTATTGTACCTCTTCTGATAGAGTTAGGGTCCTTGGTTTCTGAGCAGGCTCAGTTATATTTAAGATGCTTAAAGAATTATACAGCCTTAGGTGTCATTTGTCTAACATATATGATGGTTTAGTTAATGGGTGTTTTTGATGAATGGCTTTTGTGTCACTGTTGCAAGTCTTGGGCTCTTGATCAACATGTCTCACACTGCAATCTCTATCCACAAATTCAAAAAGGTCTTTAGGCATGTTATTTTGATCAGTATTCTTTTTGTGTTTTTCTTGATGGGTTGATTTCTCTGTCTTTGTAATAGAAATGTGTCATGGCTGTCTAGACTACCTTGTTAATGACATCCATCAAGGGGTCTGTTTTCTCCTGTTGATGGATCTCAGGACTAGTTATCTTTCATTCAGTTCCGTCAGTTTCTAGTGCGCATCACATTGAAACTAAAGCCTGTCACTTTCATTGTTTTTTAGGTTTAGAAATTTGGACTCAATTTGAGCCAAGATCTGGAAGTTCTCCAATTTACCAAAACTTGGGAATCGCTTATCAGTGTTACGTTGAACTTCAATTTTTTTTGTTGATTTCCCATAATTTCCTGATGTCCTTCCAGGCTCACAAACTCACCTCATAAAATCTTCGCCTTTTGTTTCTCTCGAGACACTGACCATTGTCTAAGTTCTCCTTCCAACAATCCTCTTCCACGTGTTATTAGCTTTCGCACCTCGGCTAAACCAATATGAACCTCATCACCGCTTTATTCATTCTTATGGGTACAATTTTATTTCTGTGTATTATTTGGATGGACCGTATTTTTCCTTCTGCTGGATTTGTACACGCTTCTCTCCTATGAACTGTTTGTTTTAGTGGTGTGCATGGAATATATGATCTTACGATTCAGATTGATTTGGTTCAGGAGCAAATGTTATCTGTTATTTTTCTTTTCAGAAGCATTTTTGTACAGGTAATGTTCGTAATTTGCTTTGCTTTTCAAGAGCGCATTAGCTTATGGTAGCAGTTTCTATTGTTTTTTTTCTTAAAGATTGTGTATCATCTTAACAACTGTTTTGATAAGTTTCAGTTTAATTGTGAAATGGGGTTGTGTCGAGTTTTCCTCTCACCAGAAATGACTTCTTTTGTAAATATACCAACATAACAACTTTTTGACATCTGCAGCATATTACTGCAAGCTTAGGGATGACGAGAATATCTCGCCACCAATCTAGCATAGTTATCTTAAATAGGAAATTAATCTGTTTGTGAAAACAAGTTGTTCCTCGACAGAGCTCAACGGAGAGAACGGATTCATGTAGCTGATCCCAATTGATTTGGGCCTAAGTCTCTGGTTGGGTTGGTTTGGTTTGTGAAAATAAGTTTGTAAGCAACTGTTTCTTCTTATTCTTCTTCCTGGCAATAGTTTTTATTGGGGTAGCGTGATAAAGATAAGATATCGCGAAAGATTGTTGATTGGCCGGTGTCTTTTCGTGCATTTGGTCATCTCTTATGTTTCTTTGACGGTCATAATATGTATGGATTTTCCTTAACATTTGTTAGCATTATCCCGTTTGTGCATTTCTCATAGGAAGAAAGCTAGGCAGATTGTCGAAACTTGGGACAAAGCATTCAATACTGCTCAGCGAGAGCAGCGTGTTTCTTTCCTATATTTGGCCAATGATATTCTGCAAAATAGTAGGCGAAAGGGCAGTGAGTTTGTCAATGAATTTTGGAAAGTCCTACCTGCTGCTCTGAAACATGTTTATGAAAATGGTGATGAAAATGGAAAGAAAGCAGCCTGTAGACTGGTAACTCCTATTCATTTGTTGAGAAAGTCTTTCTTTCAGTGTTCTTTCAGTTTCGTGTACATAGATACACATCTGATCTACATACCAATTAAATTATCCTACTTCTCTGATCGTTTATTGGTTGATAGGTTACTGCGAAAGAAAAGTTAGTAGAATTTGTTTGTTTGTACAACATTACTCAGTCACTCTCAAGTTGTCAATTCGCTCTTACTTACCTCCTTTCTTTCTTGCATTTTTTTCTTACTTAATGGCTAATGAATTATAAATAGGGCTTTGTGATAACTGAACGATGGGCTTCCTTTGACCTCTCTGGTCCTGCCTTTTTGTAATGAGCTGATGGGCAGATTATCTTTAAGGCTCTTGTGCTGCTCATACTGTGGGTGTGCACATTCTGTAGATTGGTGAAGAATCACTCTTTGGAGATGTTTGCCCGTTCTGCTTTTCTTAGTTTGGAAGACAAATGGACAAGAAAGACCCCTGTTTTTTTTTTTGGGAAGTAAGAAATACACTCATCAACATAAGTGTTTCAACCTCGTGCATATGGGCTTGTTGGTGAGTTAGGAATATAAATAGCAATGACAACTGGGCAAACAAGTTGTAATCTCCTCAAGTGACCCCGAACATATCCTCTAAGCAATAACTTATGATGTATGGAAAATTTGATCCCAGATATTTCCAATGGTGATTTGGCCTCCATATCCTTGTGGCTTCCCTGATTTGGTGAGGTGTGGAGACTCTAGACTTCAGGCAGCCTTGGTAGAAACTGTCTTCTCGTAGTCTGTTTATTGATCGTTTGAGCTGGCCATCTTAACTGTCCAATGCATCCCTGTTCCTCTCCTTTCCAATGGTCAGAAGTGATGAATAACATGGACCCTTTCTGCACAGTTCGTTTTTGGGCTTGCCCCCTGGATACATCTATATTCCTTTGCTTAGAATCTAAGAAGCACATGTGCGGGTACTGGTATGATATGGGTACATCGGTAAGACAAAACATAAAAAATATAGGTGTGCTGGTACAGCTGGTGTTCGGCTGTAACAAATATATTGTCATAATTTAGAGTAATGCATTACACGTAATAATTACACTTAAGAAAAGAAAATAGCTGAATCACTCGAGCGATTAAAAATCAAACATCAAGTAACATTTTAACGCCAAGCTTGAGGTACGAATCAAACTCCAATGCAATTATACCAAAGAACCTATAGAACAAAATCTTTATTCTACAATCATACTAAGCATAGAACGAGGGAAGTGTTATCAACTTAGATTCATCTCTGTGGTGTGTACAACTTGTATATATCGGGGTATGGTAAAAGCTATAGAGAAAAATATGGTACATGTTTCGTGTATCTGTTATGCATTCGAAAGTACCATGCAAAGTACCGGTACCTGGTACGTTACGGGTATGAGTACGACAGGGTTTGAGAAGTACTGATGCTTCATAGCTTAAAATGCTGATATAACTTAATGAAATACCAAATAAGACAGAAGCAGTGACTTAAGTCGTCCATCCATAGTAATTTAAACATAAAATGTCTACCAGTATTCTTGCTGCTTTTGAATTGCAGTAGCACCACAAGTCTCTAGTCAATGGATGATGTTCAAGTGATTATTAAGTTCTCAGCACTTTGTGAATTTATAATACCAGTTGGGCAAGATTCTTCTTGTTGCACTAAGTTCTATATCAGTTTTTTCATCTAACATGAATGTCCAAGAACACTGTTCAATCTTTGGAGACACTTTGAAACACTTGTTTTTCCAAGGGGGATGTACTTCGACAGTACCACTCCTGATGACAGTTTGTACCTTAACTTCTCTGATGTTTGGTCCTCAGGCAGCATTCCGGGGATAAATCCCCAACTCTAGCTCCCATTCTCGAACTGCTTTAGTGAAGTGTTTTTCTCAAGTTTGACATCCTAACGATTGTTTAGTTCCACAGTAGGGTGTTTATGTGAAGAAGGCACGAGAGTCTAATGATTATTTGTTTGTGTTGTCAAATGGCTTTGGCTTTGTTGGGTAGATTGGTGTGAGTAGTGAAGTTGAAATGGTATTACATTCCTCTTGTGTAAGTGGTTGATTTTAGGGAAATTGTGCTCGTAGCGAAGCCCGGGTTTCTTGGCGTTTTGCGGCTTGAGCGATGCTTTGGTTATTTGGGTTGGAGAGGAATTCTGTAGTTTTATGAGTCGTCGTCTTGCGATTTAGCAGGTTTTGGTCTCTTCTTGGGGCTCAATTTTTCTTCGTAAGAGATTCCCTTATTTTTTTACTTGTGTCTCGAGAACAGTACTTGGTAATTTGTGTAGATGTGTTCACCCACTATGGTTGGGTTAATTGTCGGGGATATATTCTCATTTTTTCATACATTAAATGAACTGATAGATAATTACGTAGGTATTTTATAGGATACTGGAGTTTCTCCCAATTGTAAACAAGGATCTTGACTCAAGGTTAGGAAACCATTCAACTTTTAATAATTAGAATAATCTCGACCTGATAACAACATAAAGACCCAAAACTTTGTAAAGTGACTAAAATCTGGAATTGGGACCCACCACCTAGCCCTTATTGTCTGTGGCCCGCGAAACTTTCGAAATACACATGGTTGCTAAAACCTCATAAAACAAATATTGGCAGCGCAGACCTTGTAAAATAAAACAAATTATATTACCCTAAACATGGCTTGAAGTCTAATGTGAAATTCCAAATTTTGCATTTTTTATTCTTTGCCTAATATGAAGAATGTAAGTGAATTAGGCATTAATTAATTAGCCTTTATAGGCTACGGATGTTAAAGATGCCGATTTGTATTCTGCACTTGATGTTTGTTTCACAGTATTTCTTTTACCCTGCCTTTCTCCATTTCATTGCTTGTGACCAATTTTCTGCCATATGACCGAAATGTTGTTTCTGTAAACTTTGATATGTAGAACTATTAAAGCAATTTTATTATTTTATGCCTCTACTTTGAAACATGATGTTCTATTGCTGCATTCTTGTTGAACACGTGATATATTAAACTACTGCCAATTATGTTATACATTTCTAACTTTGTTCTCTTATTATGCCTGGATTTTTATTTTCCAATTTTGGTGCTGTGGTCACATAATGAATTATTAGGTGGACATATGGGAAGAGAGGAAAGTTTTTGGATCTCGGGGTCAGAATCTCAAAGATGAAATGCTGGGTAAGCATCCTCCTCCCTCAATCAGCAATGGAAGGAGTTCTAATTCCATTAAGATAGTGAAGAGGGATGCTCACTCACTGAGAGTTGTAAGTATTTGTCAATTTTTTTTAATGGATTGTTTTGATTCACTTTTCTTTGGTTTTGACTTTTGATGTATTTTTTTTCCACAGAGAACTGTATGCTTAGCTTGGATAATGTCAATTCTTGTTTATCATGTTTTCAGAAATTGGCTGTTGGAGGTATGCCAGAAAAAATATTAACTGCATTTCAGTCAACGCATGATGAAAATGTCACTGAAGAGACTGCTTTAGACAAGTGTAAAGCTGCTGCAAGCCTTGTAGGGAAAATGGAGAAAGATGTGGAAAACTCTTTCGCTCAAGGTAAGAATTATTCTTATTATGCTCTAAAGGGAGCTTCTGGTGACATGGATTATGTGACTTCCATAACTGCGTGAATATCGGGAAATTATCCTCAATTAGGCTCGTCAGATGTTTAGTTATCTACATTTACTGACCTATCTGCCCCCTTTTTTAGTATACCATAATATCTTAAATTGAGTACTTATGATAGCGATCGACGTTTGCCAAATTTCTTTGCCTGTGTGAGTTTTCCTGCTCTCTATTGCTTCAATAGCTTGGTGTAGAATCTGTAGATAGCTGAAGGTGATCTGGCTGGAGTGGGCCTTCTCGAAAAGTTATGGGCACTTGGATGGATGGAGACTAATGGAGGTGGTGGAGAAGAGATCTGAGCACTGTTGGGAGAAGAGTGGGTGGCAATATCTCTAGTACTCCCGAGCTGGAGAAAGGTACAAGACCAGACGACAATGGGGGGTAGTTGTCTTCACTAATGGACCCCTGTGTAGAGGTCATACCGAACAACTGTAGGGAAATCTTTTCAACAAAATATAGTTAATGCTCGGAAACAGAAGAACAAACATTCAAGAAGAAAGAATCTTAAGAAGAAGACGGTCACAAACCCTAACACATTGGCTACAACCTTATCAACTCAAATCTATTAATCCATTATATAATACACAACAGCATTTTTACAAGTATTCAAGAAACTCTAACTAAAAAGAGGTGAAATTATCTTTGAGGGGATCTTGATATTATCTAGTGCTGGAGCATGTATGCTAGGTGTCAAAATCCTATGCATGTACATTTTAGGTCTTAGCAAATAATAAACACTATGCAAACCAACTATATCGAATTATCTAAAATAGATCAACGAAAGCAATTTTATCATTTAACTTAACCAGGCTAAATTATCTTAGTAGTGCTCATATTTGTGTGTTTGAATGTACCTAAATAAATAATAAATAGTACAAATTTATCTAAAATGAATCAATTTAAGCAAATAATTGGTTTGGAATTCTCATTTAATCATAATTGAGCCTAATTTAAACACTTGGAAGACTGTGATGTTATGCGAAGCACTTTCTTAATCCATTTGGCATGTGAGTGATGGACATATTCAATCCAATTAAGACCTGAGGATATTAGATGGAACATAAGGCCTTGTGCTTGCGGTTGATTTGAAAAAACTCATGTAAAAGTATCAAGTAACAAAGCAGGAAGCCTCTAACCTATCACTTGCAAATTTGAGTGGCATTAATATTTAGTGTTAGTCAGCAAAATATGCGTTTGGTCCATAAACAAGAATAGCTAGACCATGTTCTTGAAATTTTATAGGCAATGTGGAAGAAGCCCAAAGCATCAAGGAAACAATGCTCTCTTGACCATAGTAATCGAAATCGCACCATTTGCAATTTCAATTGTCAACTCGATTCACCATGACAGCAGTTCAAATCAAGTATAGGAATCGGAAATGGCAGAAAATCATTGGATGAATCAATGAATTGCCCGCGGAATCAATGATTCGATTGCCAAATCGAGTGAATCGTTCAATTCATGTCAAAAGGCGAAAAATATAAATCCTGGTGGGTTTTGATTGGGTCTTGAGGACCTTTACATTTTTTCCTATTTATTTTGGAATTTGTGCAAATTGAAGGGGTGAAACTCTCTTTCGAACCGTTTCTAGTGATTACAAGTGATTGTGGGTTTTTAGGGTAGGTTTTTTCTTACCTTGCGCTGAAATCCTAGTTTTTGGCACAAAAAATAGTCTTCTTCAAGCTTTCTATAGCCACTGAATGCTTCTTCCAACCTTCTTGAAGCCTTCCTTTGTTTGGCATGGCTGTGGGTGTCGATCAAATAAACAACGTTGTTTGAGACTTTGGCTTCCTTTAATGTAGTTCTTTATTCCTAAGGCTTTGACGAAGTTCTTTAATCAAGCTTTTCAATGAATCATTTTATTCCTAACTCTAAAGTCTGTCACTGCATTGGTTTGATTCGATGATACTTAATTAGTTACTACTTTTGAGCTACTCTGTCTCTTTACCCTGTGTCAACAACATTGGTTGGAGGTTTCTTTGCTATTTAAAATGGAGTGGTTTGTATACATGGGAAAAAGAAGGGGAGAAAGTTGGGCTCGTCATTTCATTACCTAAGTTTTTATTGATGAAGGCCTAAAAATGCATTTTTACATTATATGTTTATCATATATGTACCTAATTTTTTTTCACTGTACCTAAAAACATTTTTCACCGTATTCTCGAAATCATGACCGAATTGAAGCGATTCACAATCGATTTGATGCACAATTTGCAAAAGGACCTTTTTGATTCTTAATTGATTCACTACCCGACGACCCTGCGCTTGACTATAAAGATAATGAACAAGGTTTACAAGAGAGCACTTAATAGTAGAAAGGGAAGCGCGTTAAGACATTGACTCAACAAGCTTATGTGGGTAGTGATTACTTGCTTAATTTAACTCAGCAGTTGGATTATCGAGTGCCATAATTGGTAGTCCATTTGAGATAGGTTAGTTTCCGAAGGAGATATAAGATTTGACTAAAATTCATGTTCACTTTAAGATTTTGTAGCTTTGCAGAAACAAACACGAGTATCATTCAAGTAGTACAGATTTGCATAATATGTCTATTGTGCCTATGTGAACTCATATTTTCTTATGATGGAACTCATTATTTTCTTACGATAAAACTCATATGATGTTAAGATGATTTGGTTTTGTCTCAAAGTAGGAAGACTTGATTATTTATGATAGAAGATGAGTCATAACATTGTACTTTAATTTATGCATTTAGGCCTTTTATCTCTTACACTAGGGTTAGCTGGTTTTAAAAATTGTTTTGTAGTGTCCATGTTTGAAAGTTATATGTGTTAGCCTTTTCAAATTGTTGGCATCTACCTCACAAATCCAAGGATGACCTAGAAGTGGACATGAGCTACGTTCATCTGTGCGACATCATATTGCTTTTTGGCAGAATAGCTACCCAACTAAATAGGCACTAGACATTACGTAAGAACATGCCAAGTTGTCTTCTCCACTCATGTAACCCTGTATGACTGATGATGGGGTTTTGACTTGGGCTTGAATTTGCACTAGCTGATTTGGACACCACATTAATGTAACTACCCCCTCCAATAACAAGCTTACAAAATGTTATCCTCCCATTTAATTGAGTTGTCAACCGTACGCATGATTTTGTGAAGGATACTTTTTCCTCAAATTTCCCTTTAGACTCCTCATAGTAAGAAAAAAAATGATCCACCTATTGCAAAGTTCACAACTTGTTGATGTTGATGAAGAAAGATATGGGTCAATATTTTGTATCTATGGCAAGTATATACATTTTCTTGAGGACCAAGCAACGAGTTGATGCCCCAAAGGTCCCAAAACTTCAAATCCAAGCTTTTCCCTTGTGAGTTTGCTGCCAATTTTTCCCCCTCCTTGCCTTATTATTAATATAGTTTTAATGGTATAGTTACGACAAAAGAGGCTGAGGCTGGGGCTGTTGCTGGAGGCTAGGTTTGGTTTAAATGTTCTGGTAGGCGTTTGTTAATTGGGTTGGACTCGATCTTGATTCTCTTGGCCAACAAGGTTTTGGGCTTACTGGTTTGGTTAGTTAAACAGTTGGGTGGATTAGCTAGGTAGGGTAATGAGTGAAATTCAATGGTTGTTTCTTAAGATATAATATGGGTAAAAGTTTGGACCCAGATCAAGGGTTTAAATATTACCCATTTCTTTATAGACCTACTGGCATATGTGTCCTCCAAAAGATCTGATCCAATCCCTTGATCCAATCCTTAGTTGGGTGAGAGGGCTGCGATGAGAAAACAACTGTGGCGCCGAGATGGAGCTTGGTCATAAATGTGAGTGCTCGTTGATGGTGGGTTGGTTGTTAGTGGCAAGTTTTGTGGATAGCATATGAGGGTATGGTGTTTGAGAGTTGAGATACCATGGAGAATTGTAGACACTTTGTCCTAGAGGGGGCCACTTTATAATGTAGTATACTTGGGTTTTAAATTATAATAAACTTTGTCAGTTATTCCTTGTGGTTTTTTATGGATCTTCTACTAGTTTGATAGTATTAATGTTAGTTTTTAATTTTTTCATTGTTTGTAGATGCAATTTTGTAGTTTTAGTAACTAAAAAAAATACACAATACCTGTTATTTGGGTATTTTTAGTATCCCCGTGGTGTTTGTATCCTTATTTTTTAAAATTTGTTGTGTCCAGTGTCCATAACTATGTCCATCTGCGTGTTCGTGCTTCTTGCGCGAGAATACTTCAGGAGAAGGTTATAATGGATGCGTGAAGCTGCAACGTTAGCAATGGTGATCGGATTGATTTTTCCTTCCCAAATGAATGAGGCCTTCTAAAGGGTCTAAGCACGTTGAAAGTGTGTATCATGGTTGGGCTTTGATGCCAATTGATGCCGAAAGATTATTAAAAGTCGGTTTATCGAAACTATTAATCCCAAAGGAAGAACATGTGGAGGCCGCTCCAAAAGCGAAGAATGAATATTTAAGAAGAATTTTAAAAAGAACGACCACATCCTTATCCACTCAAATCTATCAATGAAAGCTTTGATAGATATTCATACATAATGGCCTTTTTTTTATAAGTTAAGGAAACTCTAATTGGAAATTACCAAAAATAAGATAGAGTCCTAGATATTACGTACTAACCTAAATCAAGTATGAATCCTAATTAGTCAATTGATGGGGACAACTCACCTTGGAGACGTGGCGTGTCCCCTCCTTCGTTCGACAACTTGTAGGTTTCTTTGTCTACTTGTTTTCCTAATGAAAGGCCTTGGGGGTTGTCTCGTGTGATTATAGTGATCGAGAAGATAATGCCCTAGTGTATAAATCTTGGTCAACGGTCCCTTTTTGTAGTCTAGTCATTGTGGCGCCATCTGAGCCGGATGGCCAAGCAAACATTAACCGCTAAGGTGTATCCTCCAAGCCACAATTCATGCAGGGATCTCTAGTGGTGATCCTAACATGCATACATCTTTGCTGTCATGACTTGTTTTG
>JABCMJ010041957.1:0-17679 GCA_014822125.1 Arbutus unedo | reverse complement strand
ACATGAAAGAACGTCGAGCACAATTTAAGATGCCTTGTTTTGATAGATAGGCCAGGTAAAAATTATTGCTTTTTGGATTACATGTGAATGGATTTTTTTTTTAAATTTTGTTGGTACTTTACACTTTTTAAAGTTAGTAGTTATTGATATTTATTTCTGCCTTTATTTAGAATTTTTTTTACTTGTATATATGTTCGCCCCTCCTACATGAAACTTCTGGCTCCGTCCCTGGTCGGAACAGTCTAAAATATGTTAGAATAGACCGGAACGATACTCTGATGCCTGTACAAAACCAAAATACACCTATAACAATATGGAATGATGAGATGATGATGAGGCAAATAGAGATTTGGTCCAATGAGAGTCAAATTGACAGGGTAGTAAATGCTATGATTCCCTGTATGATAATGAGCATTGAAAAAAGTGTATCCCACATAAGGAAGGAATATATGGATGGGGCTGAAGATAGAGCGTGTGAAATGTCTTTATTTTGCAAATGGGCTATACAAATCAAATTGGAGATTGCACGAAAAGCTTATGCCAGTGAATACAGAGACAGTGGAAATCCCTTCAGCTTTAGCAGAATCCTGCTTGATTTGGAAATTTAATCAAACGTATGAGAGAGAAAGAGAGAGAGAGTGTGCTAGGAGAGATAGAGGGTAGGTGCCCTTAAACCAAAGAGGGTCCTTAAAGCAAGTTGAGCAAAATGAATCTTAGATTTTGATGCCCAGAAAGATTCCAAAAGCATAGATCGCTGGTAGGATACGTTTAACACCCCGTAGGAAGAAAGGGTATGTGCCCTTAAAGCCGTATGAGCCTGGCAAAAGGTAAGCAAATGATGGCCCCCCACATGGGAGTTTGAGATCGCAAAAGTGACCCTTGGGGATTTTTTTGTTTTGAAACATGACTTGAGAGAACTCATATTTTTGTTTTTTTTATTAAAGAGTGCTACACACATATTATTTTTACACATCACTTTTGCACATTACTTAAAACTACGTCGTTTTGAAGTGAATTGTAATTTGGTGTGAATTGATATTGTGTAAATCATAATTGCTGTATAGCATTTCTGAAGCAAAGAAAAAACAATATTCAAAATTGTTCTCGGGCATTAAAGAGTCCCTAGTACACGAGGCCTAGGGAAGGGTCGTTAGGCAAAGTATGAGGATATATATGATTACATGGAGCCGCCTTAAGGACAACGAAACAAACCCTAAAAGAGGAGACGGGAGACCATTAATATAGTTGGGGCAGTGTTGGAGGGGGAGATGGGAGGGGGGGTGGCGGGGATTGTGGGGCCCACATGACCAACGACAAGCCCCGAATAGTACCCACATGCGGACTGCCCTCATTTCTCTGTAATATGTCCCTCCAAAAAAACAACTCTTCGTCAGACTCAAGAGCCACCAAATCCTTTGCCAGTTTTACCCAGTTGGAATCCATTGCTAGAAACAACACCCCAGAGAAGAGAACTCTGCAGAAGAAGAGAGAGAAGGGATTTCGATTCTCTCTCTCTCTCTCTCTCTCTGTTTTTGTGGCGAATTTCTTGTGGTTGGCAAATGGATAACTGGTCGTCTTCTCTCAACGTCGATGACGAAGTTGAGAAACTTGTGGTTCGTATGAACCCACCAAGGTATTTCAATTGGGTCACCTATTTTTGATTTTGAATTTCCTCCAAGTTTGTCGAAATTGTGATGGGTTAATCTGTTTTTCTTTTCTTCCAATTCTTACGGTGTGAATGAACGTCTCAAGGTTTTGATAATCGTGTCTGTTTGATTGAATATATCCTCGTTCGTGAACTTGTAGGGTTACTGTTGATAATGCCTCCGACAGAAAAGCCACTCTGATCAAGGTAATTTGAAGTTTTGTTGGGTCAATTGTGTTATCTTGGAAACTGAGTGTTAAAGAAGTTTGCTCTGTATTAACTTGTATTTCTCTTGGGGGAATTTCCACAGGTTGATAGTGCAAATAAGAGAGGGAGCTTGTTAGAGGTGGTTCAAGTTCTGAATGATATGAATCTAATAATTAGAAGGGCTTATATTTCTTCAGATGGAGGGTGGTTTATGGATGGTTAGCTTTTTTGACACTTCATTTAGATTCTCCTTTGGTTATTCTTAACCCTTTATAGTGTCACTGGAATTTACCTTTTGGTTCTAAATGACAGTGTTTCATGTTACTGATCAACATGGGGATAAGATCTCCCAAGATGGTGTGGCTGAACGAATTCAGCAGGTACATCTCCAAAAATTAATCTTGATTGGATACCTGATTTTACCTTAATTATGAGGTCCGAATGAGCTTTTGTCTCGAGCTTTGTAATACTACGAGTAGGACAGTCCGGAATAGAGTTTAATTAGTTACTTTTGCCAGACTAGAATAGGACGCTTCATTTAATCCAGGTGCTAAAATATCGAATTAACCGTCTCACTTATTATTCGGATTCTCTAGTAAATGACAAGTGACTTTGTTTTTCTCTCTGTGGGCTATTGATTTGTCTCTGGTAGATTGTACTACTGAAAGTAGAAAAATTACTCTAGAAAGTGACATGGTTTAGAGACACTCCATAAGGAAATTGGTAAAAAGAAAGAATGGCATGTGTAGTAGAAGTAGAATATATTTCTACAGCTGAACTTTAATCTTTAAACTCAGAATTGTCATGAATTTTTTTCCTGAAAAGAAAGGCAAGTAGTACTTCCTAAATAAGTACAATGTCCGTGGTGAGCGGAGCAGTGTCTGTCAAAACATCTGTAGTAGCATGAACAACTGGACCACAAGCTATGAAGCATGTATACTCCGAAACTAGTTACGTATGCGTATCGGATACTTCTCGGATTCCGACACTCACCCGATACACCCCGATACGTATCGGATATGCCAAATAAGTATCCAACATTAAAAGTAAATCATTTTACTTTTGGATACTCGGTGGATACTTTTAAAATACGGCCGGATACTTTAAGGATATGGCGGGAGATGTATTTGATTCACTTGACGGTACCGGTATACTTGAAGTTGCTAGTCTTTTTCTTGATAAGCCGGATATAGAAGCTGTGATATTCTCCAATGAAGGCTAAGGGGATGCAATTGAATGTTGAAGTTGATATGGGTAAAAATTAATAGGAATTATCACTTCTTAGTTTAGACTTTGGTCACTTCCTTTCTATTTTGAATGACTTCAGAAAATTAACTTGTGCTAAATGATTAGTATAATGTTATTAGCAATTTAACCACTCTTCTAGTTCTTTTGGCTCTTTTTTTTGCATAGTACATAACCAATAATTATAAATTAATTAATTTTTATAGCCGTATTTCCGATGTATCCATATCCTATTTTTTTAGGTTTTGCCGTATCGCTGTATTCGTATCGTATCCGTATACTGTATCGGTATCGTGCTTCCTAGACCATAAGTAATCTTATTACTATTGTACTCTACTTTGGCATAAGCACCTTATTGCCATCTACAAGGACTCCCACTTTATCTCCACACCCAGTGACAAATAGACTAGACAGACCAAGTAGCGGTTGCTGTTTTTGCTTTGTACTTCCTTTTTTGTGCTGCAAATTGAAGCAATGTGTGGAACCATGTGATTTTTCAAGTCACCTTGATAGTCACATTTATGTGTCACAGTCATTGGGACCAAGAGGACGCAGTTTTCGCTCATTGAAAAGGTCGGTTGGTGTCCAAGCTGCCACGGAGCATACAACCATTGAATTGACAGGAAGAGACCGACCCGGATTGCTTTCTGAAGTTTTTGCTGTTTTAGCGCACCTAAAATGTAATGTGGTGGCCGCAGAAGTGTGGACCCACAATTCGAGAATGGCATCCGTTGTTTACATCACGGATGAATTGAATGGATTACCAATCGATGATCCTGATCGACTGGCCAAAATCAAACAACTCCTCCTTTATGTGCTGAAGGGGGATAGAGATAAGCGAGGTGCCAACACTGCTGTTTCTGTGGGTTTAACGCATACTCAGAGAAGGTTGCATCAAATGATGTACGCTGATAGAGACTATGATACAGATCAACTAAGTGGGTCAGGAGGTTCCACAAGTGACCGGAGCAACCCCCTTGTTAATGTTGAAAACTGTGCTGAAAAAGGGTACACTGTTGTGAACTTGAGGTGTCCTGATCGGCCTAAGTTGCTTTTTGACACAGTATGTACATTGACGGATATGCAGTATGTGGTATTCCATGGCACTGTCATCGCTGAAGGACCAGAAGCTTATCAGGTGCTTCCTAATGCCCTTGAAGTTGAATTATCTGGTATTTCTTTTCTCTTATCATCGTTATTGTACATCCACGTGAATGGAGATTATGGCAATCTAGTCAATGAAAATTCCAAATTTTCTGGGGATAGAGCCTTACAGTGAGAATCCTAACTGAATATAGGCCTGTTTGTTTTTAATCTTTGTTGAGGAAAGAAGTTGAATCTAATCTTTTGCCTATTGTATTATGTCTTGAAAAGGAATACTACATCAGGCATATTGATGGAAGCCCAGTTAGCTCTGAAGCAGAGAGGCAACGCGTCATCCACTGTTTGGAGGCTGCTATCAGGAGACGAACATCTGAGGTAAGACAAAGAAGACCGATTACTTAGATTTTGACATCATATTGGGACATACATTACCTGTGGTGATGTTCTCATAACGGCTATAATACAGGGTATAAGACTCGAACTTTGTTGTGAAGATAGGGTTCGTCTTCTAGCAGATGTCACTCGTATGTTTAGGGAAAATGGTCTTTCGGTCACTAGGGCAGAGGTCAAAACACGGGGATCCCAAGCCGTCAATGTTTTTTACGTGGCTGATGCATCAGGATGTCCAGTTAAGAGTGAAAGGATTGAAGCAGTTCGAAAAGAGATAGGCCTAGCAATTCTAAGCGTGAAGGATGATGATTTCGACTCAAATTCTCCACCGCAACAAAGTGGGAGATTCTCCCTGGGTAATCTTTTTCGGTCGAGATCAGAGAAGTTTCTATACAACTTGGGTCTGATAAGGTCATATTCATGAGCGAGTTTCTTAGGTGAAACAGGTGATGTCAAAGTGCATATAAGTAGTAGTTTACTAGAGATTAATAATCACATCGGCTATTAGGGCTGCATTGTAGTGAATTTGATCAAAGACCCCTTGTTGATCTTGGGTTAGGCATCAAATTTGGATTATGCTTTCATCTTTGTAAAGTATCATGTAAAATGTACATTTCCCCTGTTGCCTCCTCCTCCTCTCTTCTTGAAATGTAAATACATTTTGTGCAATAATTGTTGTTGCACAGTTGTTCTTCAGGATCTTGCTTTTCAATTTGTGTTTGTTGGATACAATTAGGGCGAACTTCAAGCAGGAATTCCTATTTAAGAGGAGAAAGACTATTATGTGATGAGGTCACCTCATATAAAGCTGCGAATATGGGAAAGACTTTTAAAGGATATAAGTAGCTTCAAATATGTTGTGTGAACAAATTTATGGAGCAACCATCAGACTTTGTTGGGAAAAAATTTCAAACACTTAAAACTCAACTCGACTTAGACTCGACTCATTACATCTTTGAGCCGAGTCAAGTCAAACTTGATAGAGTTTAAAAGCAAAAGTTGTGTGCGAAGTTTTTCTTGAGCATTCATACTTGAATTCAAATAGGAGAATACAGTTAAAACATTGAATGCTGAAGTCTTCATTTATTGTTTGTTTTGTTTATCATCAAGGTTTAACATGGAAAGTCACGAGTGCATGGTCCCGACCATTATGAAAATTGACTGATAAAGTGAGAATTTAAAAATCAATTTTCATTTTCATTCTCAAACTATGTCCGAACCGTAAAGTTAGAAATCATTTTCATTTGGGTCCCTTTTTATTTTTTGTCCTTGTCTTTAGTGAATTGTTTTAGCTTTTAGACATCTTTTACTTCTAATCTATATTACCAATAATATGAAGTCTTTTAGTGAGAGCAAGCTAGAAATCAATTTATACAACGAGTCATTTATTTTTGTTAGTCAATTTTCATTTCAAAAAAATCAACGAACACATTTATAGAACCAAAAAAATTAAGGTATGAAATTTTTCAAACCTTAATGTGAAGTGAGAAAGGAGAGACATTTTATGTGCATTGAGAGAAGAAGAGGGCAAGTTACTAGTGGTATTATAGACATTAGAGAAGTATTTTGGGAATTTACAAATTATCCCCACTGACTAATAAAGTTCATCCAAAATTAACGAAAATTAGATGTAGGGAGATAACGATCAAATACTTTCAAAAGTAAGGGAGGTCACTGCATTTTTTGAAATCTTTTTGTATTTGTCATTAACCTCAGGAGAGGTCTGTGCATTTTACCCTACATTTTATAAAGGAGTTGTACTTATATTCAAGGGAAAGACAACACCGTCAAAAAATACCTCATAATTTATAATTCAGGTTACATTTTAAATAGAAATTTGCTATAAAAAAAATTAGACACGCATTATTCAAACACTTTTATTAGTTCATAATCTATTCTAATTAATATTTATAATTTGCAATTCACAATTTAAAAGTTAAAATAAAAATTGATACATGCTTTCGCGTGATTCATCAGTCAGTTATGGACTTGGAGTGGACGATAGTAAAATTAGAAATACAGGACTAAAGTTTGTGACTCGGAGTTGACTCGGTTGACTCAGCTTAAGACCGACGGCTGCTTGGAAAGGGTGTTTGGATTTGAGGTTAGTTTTCTCATCCAGAAAGATCTTGGATTTTAACAAGTGGGACCACCCTTTGGGCTAACCAGATTCTGTCAGCCCAAATTTTTAAGTAAATTGCTGCTCACCACCCCAAACGGACAAAAGTCATACGCCTCCTCAACAAATACCCAATCTTTTTTATATAATTACAAATGTGCCACTCTCTTTTTCTTTTATCTCTAAATTGCAAAAATGCCATTCCACATCGAAATTACAAAATTCGCACTTCTATTCTTTTTACTATTTCACATCGATTTTAATAAAAAGTATAATTAAAAATAAAATTTAAATAATAGGGGTTTTTTTGAAAATAATTAACTAATTGAACTCTTTATTATCGCACTAATTTTTTATTTTTTCTTGTAAGAACTCATAAAATTAGAGGTCGCAATTAGTTTTAAAATTTATCAATTAGTCTACAGTTAAAATTTTAATTTTTTTAACTAATAAATTTTTTTATCTTCACACCAATTATTTATTTATTTTTTTTGTAAAAACTCACAAAATTAAATGCCACATTTAGCCTTAAAATCTATTCATTAATGTATAATTAAAATTTTAATTTTATTTTAATCAATTTGCAATTTATTGTGTATTTTTTTTGTGCTGTACATAGTTTATTGTGTATTTTTTTGTGATGTACATAGTTTATTGTGTATTTGTATTCTTAAACTAAACATTTGTTAGACTTTTGTGTTCTAATTTACTTAAATATTTTGCAGGTATCAAATAAGTTCATTAAATAAAAGAATTTGCGGAGTATGTTGCCTTTTAAAGAAGCCGAATTTTTTATAACAATCACAATACCGTTATCCCGACCAACCCCCCGCGCCCACTCTAACATATCATCTCTACTTTCAAAAATCAGCAAAAAAAATAAAAATACATAAATACGTTGACTGATATGTTTTTTATTATGTTGGCTTTCAAGTTTCTTTTTCTCTCCATATTAGTAACTAACCTGGTCGATGGTAAATTCGGGCGTGTAGTCGCGACAGTTGTGGGAAACACTCTCCCCACTTGAAAAATTACTCTCATTTACCCAACTATCTAAATCTGAATGGTTATAGTTAGCTATAATGTTTTATGAGTTACAAATAAAAACTGATGTTAAGAAATAAAAAAAAAACAATTTATTTTGGTCCATTTTTTTTAATTTTGATTTATTTTTTTATACTTTTTCAATTCCTTCTATCAAAAAAATAAAAAAAATGACAAAAAGTAAAAAAAATCAAAATATTAGCCCCATTATTTAAAAAAAATTATTCAGTCCAATTAATTCACACTTATTGTCATCATACAATTACTATTAGGAGTGAGAAAAAAATTGAAAAATAAAAAATGCATTGGGAAACAAAATTTTGATAAGGTGGATCTTAATTCCTACTTCTCTCAAGATTACAATTGGATTAATTAATTATTGAGTTTTGTTAATGTGTGCCCTAAGGGCACATGATAAGAATAATTAAATAAGACTAACTAAATTTACTTTTATTGGAAATATTAGAAGTCATTAATGACTTGTGTAATATTGAAATAAGAGAAAAGCTTATTTTATAGTGAAATAAAAATACCCTTTTTATATTTTTCTTAGTGTTACAATTTTATTTTTTTCTCTATTTTTTTTCTAATTCTTTTAACTATCTCGAGTGTCTCAGATGAGTGAATAACTTTCACACGAAGAAAATTAGTTATTTATTGGCATAAGCCAAAAAGAAAACAAAAAAAAAAGGGTTAAAGAAAGAAACTTACTCATTGTTTGCGGTTTGCCCAACAGTTTTCCTCCTCTAATTATATACTATTAATTAGCGTAATGTCTTAGCTCTCTACATGCCCAACATTTATGAGCCCTTTTTTCTTCTGGAAAAATTTACTTTTTTTTTTTTGAAGAAAATACATCTTATTTTCTCCTGAAAAGGTTTTAACTATTTTTTTTATAATAATTGTTGTTTTTTTTTTGAAGAAAATAAATCTTATTTTCTTCTGAAAAGGTTTTAACTTATAATAATTGTTGTTATGTTTTTTTTATAAATACTTCTGGTTATTTTATTCACTTGCCATTGAGGTTCCTTTCGATTGCAGTTCGAGCACGTCGAGAAATTACTATTGCTCGTATTGGCCAACACTTCATACAAGTTTTCTTCAGATTTCATTATCCTGTACCACCTATCCCAGTATGGTGGTGGCAAAATGCATCAGATGAAGTTAAGGGATGGACAACTTGTTATATAATACTTCTTAACTTGTAGTCTGAAGTAATAGGTGGGGAAAATATTTATTAGAATTTGTATTGTCATGTACTCCATAATTCACTATTGTATTATAATGGACATTAGTATTAAGAGTTGAAGTACTGATTAATTTATAAAATTACTAATTGGAAAAAGAAAGCATGTAATATTTGTTTAACTTATATATTTTGTTAAATATAACTTTTAGGTACTAATTATTATAGTGGAACTTAAAAAATATAACTTTTAAGTACAAATGATTTTTCAAATTTTTTTTGCCCCTTTTTTCGTATTACGGAATACTTATATTTTTTGTCGTTATGCTCAAACGAAAAAAAGAGTGGAAATTTTTTTTAAAAAATTAAGTACCACGAAACACTTAAATATTTAAAAACTATATATTTAAATATTCACACTTAAAGTTTTAAGTATCACAGAACACTTAAAAAATTAAAAATAATAATATTTTTTAATAACCGAGCTTGGGTTAATCTTTAAATATTATTTTTAATTAATGGTGAATTTTTTTATTTCTTCAAATTAAAAACTTACACAACACAAAATTTATTTTGACACCACACAAATATTTAAAATAAAAATAAATAAATACAAAAATCTGAGTACTTATGGAACAGAAAAAAAAAAAAACCCCAACATGAAACATGGGGACTTTTATGTAAAATTAACCCCCCTCCAAAAAAAAAATTTGTCGGCTGGGGTGAGTAACAGCTCCCATTTTTATTGCCACATGATTTTGTCAGAGACACATTGGCATTTCTCATTAATCTCATAAATGTCGAAAGGAAAACACAAAATATACATTTTGAGGGCTTTTCAAGTTATCAAATTTAATTCATATGCTCTCTTTATGCAGTTATTAAATGTTCTTCAGGCACAAATATTCATCAAAAGTGGAGCTATTGAGAAACAGAGTGGGGGCACGTGACATCTTTTAATTTTTAAAAAAATGTTAAGCTAATATTTAATTAGTTATTTATTAATATCTAAATAACTTGAATTTTATGCATAAATGATGTAAAAACTACAATTTAAAGATGAGGAATTCAAATCATAAAAATAATCTTAGTAAGTTTTATTTAAATATCACAAGATAGTTGAACAAATCATTTATTTTTTTAACCATAAATAAAACCCATGACAAAGTCTAATTATATAAATTCACATTTATTGGACACCGATGGCCCACTAATTAAGTTTTAGTTCCGGGCTTAAGTTTTATACAATTAGTTGTGTACCTTTTGTCGCGCTCGAAAAATTTTCAGTCCCCTCGCAAAGAGTATGGATAGAACATGACAAGATCTTGACTTAAAATGCAACCAAGTGTATAAAATGAGTTTAACAGTTAGGGAATGCAACCAAGTATATTCTTTATTTATTAATATATTCGACAAGATAAAAGAGACTGAGAGAGAAGATTGAATAAAAATATGTATATTTTATGAATAAATTATGAGATACTTAGTGAATAGTGTCTCAATAGATTTACATAGACACTATTCACAAAACTAGAATACCTAGCCTTTTGTTGAGGCTTTGGGAGCACAATTTTTATGTTTTGAATAACTAAAAATTACATTTAACTAGTCTCTTGGTGATGCTCTAAAGCCATTTTTAAAAAAGATGTCTAATTTTGTGTTTTTGAAATTCAATTTAGCTTTGTAAATGACTCCTTTTAGAAATATAGTCTAAAAAAATAGAGAAAAGTTCGAAAATATACTATTACAAGTTGAAAAGATGTTAGGCACCCAATTTCAGCCTTTTGGTACTTAAATTTTTTATATTAATTTTCTTTAAAAATTATCATTGGCCAAGAAAAGTAAACACCAAGTGACTAATAGGGATAAGATTGAAAAGGTGCAAGGACACGATCTCAGCTTACACAATTTGCTTCTGAAGACAAAATATCAAATTGAGCATTTGTGAAGCTTTGATAGAAACACAACATGCAAATTGACTGTTGCATGCCATGCTTCTATTCTCAAGATGTCGGGTACTCGATTTCTCCGATATAGGGAAATTCGAGTTTAACAAAGGCCTAGTTTGATTTTCATGAATCATCACATTAATTTTTCTCGAAAATGCAATGTATCGTCCCGGCCGAAACCAAATCAGCTCATGTCACATTTTCATTACTTTCTCGCTAAATACTCAATTCAACAGCGTTCTGAAAAATTCAAAGTTAATATGATGTGGACACTATTGCAGACGCTATAATCTTTTAGGAAAATACGACACACAAGTTGGAAGTGTCAAACAATTGCATGATGTACTTTCATTCTGAATGTTGAATACTCAATTCAACCACATTTCAACAGTTTCAAGATTATCGAATTTAAAATTAGTGAATATGAATAGCATGTGTTTGCACCACCACACGATTACTGTTCATGTTTTCTGATTTTAGGCAATTTGCGTATCACTCGAATTCATTATCCGCAAGTATTTCTCTTGTTGAATACTCAATTTAATTGTGTTCAAAATTACGAATGATGTAATATTGCTTTTGTCATGATAATTTGTCGCGAAAATGCGACGCTCAAGTTAGCAAAGCCTAACAATTTGCATGCCACATTTTCATTCCAAACACTAATTACTTAGTTTCAATAGTGTTACGGAATTATGAAATTATTGTAATTTTAGCCAGTTGATACTGGACAAGGCATATTGACAATGTCAGACAACTGCTATTCATATTACTTAACTATAAAATAACGTATTATTTATTGATTTTATAAGAATCAATAAACTAAAATGCGAGAAACGATAAAGGAAAGTCACGAGAAATAAAAAAAGAAAAGTTACGGGAAATAAAGAAAAGAAAGTTATGGGAAATGGGGCAAAGGAATAAAACATAAATTGATACTCGGGTTCTGCTAACAAGTGCCCCCAGGACAGTTGTTAAGGAGCAGTTAATGATTAAATTTAAATTTAATGAGCTCTAAATCAATTACATCATAATTAATAGTTACTCTATTTTGAGTGTAAAATTAATGACACTTAATGCATGATAGTAGGACGTATTTTACTATCAAAATGTTACCCTTGTTTAAACTTTAGAGATAATATTCTTAGCCCTTCAATTTTCTATAAAAATCTAGTTAAATTCTTACAAAATCTCTGCAAAAATATAAATAAAGATTATCGTTTGTTTATTTCTTTTTTAATTCAAAATGATAAATTTTATTTATTTGATAAAAAAATAACTAGTGTAAAAAGAGCACACTAATTGAGGTACCTAATATTTCAAATGACATGTGTAGTCCAATTGTCATAGTAAAAAAAATGAATGAATATCAAAATAACAACAACATTAATATTTGCAAATTCAATTTTTTTTACTGGTGTTCCTATAAACATACATTTTGAGTGAATAACATTTTTTTTATGCTTATCAAGAAAACAATTGAGCAATGGTAATGTTGGTAATACTATTGTAGTTAGTGCTATAATAAATATAAATACTTAAAAAATATCACTCATTTAATAAGCATCATAAATTAACTTATATGACTTAATAACTTTTAGCAATTAATAAAATTATTCATTACACACTTAACAAGTGCCCCTGGGGTACCATTTAGCATTTGCCATCGATATAACATAGATTCACTAGAATCGGTATAACGAAATTTTACGACAATTGAAGCAACAAAATCATGAAGGTCGATGTAAATGAAATTTACAAAAATTGATATAATAGAATTTTACGAGAATCAAGAAAAAATATTAGAAGTTGAACTCGACAGATGTTGGCACCGCCAGATGATATGTCGGTAATGCAAATATTATTTCCGAGAAGATTCTTATAACAAAATCTAGGGATATGCATAGTAGGTGTAGGTCGTACCATACAATATGCAAATTTCATCCCAGAGCCTCCAGAATATAAATCTCATTTCACTTGAAATTAAAGAAAGTCTACTGACTGAGCATGACTTGTGACTTTTTATAATTTTTGAAAGATTGACATCTGTATGCTCTCGCCATAAATACAGACTATGTAATTTGAGCCTAATTGATTAGTTCATACCCTAGTCCTAGAGGCACAAATGTCAATTTTTCTGAGTATGACGTTTACATTGAAAACATAAGAAGAAACAAGAATCAAATCGAGAATATGGCTATTTTAGCGCATATACCTTGTATTGCTTCAAGTAACAACGATTACAAAATGAGAAAGATACTCAAATGCCTAAATAGAACCATAATCAGACATAACAACGAGTTTAACTCTTTTTATCCTACGCTATGCTAGTATTATGGATAATTCGGATCTTTTTGTTGAATATCGAGTGCCTAGTCCATGTACTCTCGGGCAAGGTTTTTTCTTATTTTCTCTCCAAAATCCTAATGTTAGGCTTAATCATAATCTCTTTCCTTTTATGAAAACTCCGAAACTAGGAAGTCACGAGTTGGCAGAAGGGAAAGTTCGAAGGCAGAAGAGGTTCAGTCCAAAATCAAACATATTGAAATTAAAGGAGTTGTACCATATATACAAGCCAAGCTAGGCACCATTTCTAATTCGCCAAGACCGTAAGTGCATCTCATACTGCGCCCATAATGGTGCATCACCAAGTGTGCGTTGGTGATTATTGACACTCTAATAGCTCTGCCAATAAGCATGCAACATTATAAGCTATGATTCATTATAAGCATGCGACATCCCCTTTTCTCGGGAAATCATACGGTCAGCAATTTTTGATAAATTTAAAATGTCGATCGTTATGCTGTTTGACAGAGCCATTGACCATCATGATCAGCTCCAACACTACTCATAAGCTATGATTCTTTATAGCCATGGCAAAGCATTGATGTGCAGAATATTCTTGTCTAGCCTCGAGCACTTGGCTCTTTGATGGTTCTACAAGCTCGGTTCTAGGACAAGCAGCAACTTTAAACAGTGCAAAGCAGAGTTTGTTGCGCACTTGCTCTGTAGCAAGAAAACCCCTGAGACGATGTTGAGATTGGTTACTATGAATCTAGCAAAATGAGAAACTTTGAGAGCTTACACACGACAGTATTGGAACTTCAATAACAAAGTGGAAGATCCTATGGAAGCATTTGCCATAGGCACATTTAAGATGGCATTATCCATCAAATCAGAACTGCACCCAAGTTGACTCGGAAAAAGTTGAGAGACCTCCGTCACTCATGAAGATGTTCGAGCGCTCAGACTTGAAACCCCTAGGAGTGGTTACGGTTATCATAGCAAGATTGGAACTAGGGTAGTTGGTTGAGATGAGGAGATAGAACTGCATCAGACATATGAAGCAAAAGGCTCACCAAGTTGGCATGATTGAAAGGACATGGGAGGAGTATACGTAGGGCAACATTTCGTTTGATGATTGAGATATGGAAGCATTCGATTACATAAAGACCCAAGTTTTTAAATTCAATAAAAAAAGAAATTTAATAATTATATTGTATTCTCATAAATTTTCGTGTGCATTTGAAGTATTGAAGTCATAATTTTGTGCATGATATTTATTGGGTTGTACATATATGATTTTCACTTGTGTTTATGCCATGAGAGGCCCAAGCTCGATACCCCAACTCAATCTTCTTTTAGCCCAATCTGATTTTGGTATGGAGCTTGCCTAAACCCAATTTGTTTACCTAGCCCAAGATCCAAATCCTTTTGATTTGGCCTAAAACCCATAAATCAACCTTATGTTCTAGGACATGTCACATGGAAACATTTTCCCTTCTATCATCATTTTCTCCATCTGTCGTCTCCCTAAAAAATTCACGTTTACACTCCTTCATGTGAGTAATGACAACTAAAGATCTTCCTTCTCCAATGAGCACTTAGTCCTTGGAGGGCACTCATCTCTTCCCTAGCCAAACCTCCTTACACCCGTAGTTTTGTCACAAAACCTCATTTCTTATTTTCATCATGACTAAATAAGGATTCGACAACACAATCAATTGCATTCCATCAAAAATTTCTACAAAAATTTTCATCCACCAATGGCCATACATGTAGTTCTCTCTTTCACACTCAATCTCCCTCTATTTCTATACTACCATTCTCACCATACATACCACAAATTCCAGTATTTTAGGGAGGTGTGAGAGTGTCATGGTTGTGGTTAGAAGTAAGAAACAAGAGATACAATAGAGAGAGAAAGTGAGAAATTCAACCTGAAGTTGAAACTATCCCAAGGTAAATGAAACTCTTCCTAGTCTTAAATTTGTGCTTTGATCAATCCTTAAGCTCCACAGAGCTTTGAGAAAACAAACCCAGAATCTGTAATTTTGAAAAAGATGATCGATGCACCCATGCCTTAGGCACCAGTGCCTCCCCCTTGCAGTATTTTTATTTTGGCCTATAATCTGACTTAACATGGGTGCCTTACCTCTCTGTATCTCAATAGTTTGCCCATGGATTGACATAGCAAGGGTGCTTCTATTGTACATTTTGATAGTCAATTTCTGCCTCAAGCCAGTTGACTGCTTGTTCTATGGCAGCATACTTATTTTCTTTAAATACTTATTTTCTATGGCAGCATACTTATTTTCTTTATTTGTTTACTTAAATTTATTTAAAGAAAATAAGGAAGTAACCCCATTTGGAAACAATGGCATTCACTGGTCAGTTGGTAAATTCAGTAGTTATTCACAAGAGAAAGTTCGAAGACACAAGCTACCTTACCCTATACGAAATACATCCTACTGTAATCTCAGAACATCTGCATCTGCAGCTGCATTCTCATAGCATAGTTTTCCTGCCAATTTCATTCATGTGGGGAATTGTTGAAAAAATTATTGAAAACCTCATTTTTGGAGCTACAAATTAAGTGGGACCCAATTTTTGGACGGAGTGGTCCCACATACCGTTGTGTTCGTCTCCGAAAAGAGAACAAACTCATGTGGTTGGATTTCATATACAAGTTTTGGATAAATTAAAAATTGTCCATAAAATAAGCTACATGCTCATACATGAATGTTGGTAGAAGGAGGGATGTGGGTTTGTCCCACATTGGTTAGAAAGACAAAAAATTTTGAGCTTATTACTAGGATTTTTACACTAAGACTTGGCCCTTAGGGTCATACAAAATTTATGAGCGGACGAGTGCACACACAATTTCACACACGCGCGCGTGCGCCGCCGCCGTTCATTCAACCGGCGAGTAGTCCAAGTCGGGCACGGGCCATGGGTTGTGGGCTTGGATGTAATCTTTTTAGAGAAAATTAATTCGAACTAGGCTTGGGCCCAAACAGATTTAATTTTTAACCTGTGGCCCACAGTTAGGTCTTAACCTGTGGGGGCCCATCTTCTAAGCAATTAATTTTTATAGACATGCCTTTCTGTTTCAAAAGGATGCGTCTTTCTTCTCCAATCAGTTACGATCTTCCAGTCACCATGTCTCTCCGTACGAACACCTCTATCTTCATTTTTTCGATACCAAAAATTCTCTACACGCATTGCATACATATCATTCCCTTTCTCAGATTACACCACAATTTTTCTGATAAAATCTTAATTCCAATTTTGATTTTATTAAAATTGGAATATCTTAATTCCAATGGGCCACAACAAAGCTAAGGTGGACACTCAGTATATAAACAAGGCTAATCAAACTACCCCACGTGTGGGATATGGTTGTATCATATGGGCTCGTGGTTGGCCACAAAAGAGCATGTACGCCCCAAGGACAGTTGGTAAAACTTCTCACCCAATCCAAAAGTTAAACAAAAAAAATATAAAAAATTATTTTCCCAACACAGTCACACCTGCTACATGTTTAACTACCATAGGTAATATCACCTATTCTAATTATATTACTTGAAATTCAACAAAATTAGTGTTTTAGAATACTTAATCTCAAAAGTTAACAGATTGCAAAATTACTCTTAAGGATTAAGAATCAGAACCCTCGGTTTTGGAATTTTCCTTTAAGAAAAACTTGTGTAGAAGATCACAATGATGCTAAACAACATTACAAAAGGGTGGCTCTGATACTACATGTAAGTCATATGACGAAAGAAACGAAAAATTTGTGCAGCGGAATAATACCTCCACCCATGTTGATTAAGCCTTAAGCCTTGAAAAAATTCACTATCTTTCACAGAACTGTAGGAAAAGAGAAGAAGAAGGGTTTCAAGTCTATATAATCCAAAGTCTGTTTTTTTATGGCAATCACATACTTTTATAGATAGACTTAGACCCTTAATCAATGTGTAACTCCTAATAACTCCCACCATCAAGAAAGTTGACACTCATTAAACCACTTCCTTAGTGGGTAGTTTCCTTAACAAGTTACCCTTTTTGTTTAGGACTCAAAATAAAATAACTAATAGCTAAATATATTTTTTACAAAGCTAAATTGCATGTGGGCCACACTTTAATATGCTTACAACTATAAGTAGTATATTTTGAAGTTTTTTGCTTTCACTTGTTTTATGTATATTTAGTCCCACATTGGAATTGGGAGAAAGAAGTGGAAGAGGTTATAAGAGCAAACTAAGAAAGTGAGTATGAAAAAACATGTGCTAGAGACTATGTTTGGGTGCATGTGTGCACAAAATTTTTAATTGATATAAAGCAATCTGAGCGAATTTTATTTTAGTGCATGTAAATAATCTTCGTTGCGTACATGTGTGTATATATATGCTGATATATATTATGTATTTTATGTATTACGTATATATTATAATATCCCTTTTTATATTTTAGAGCATAATATATATATATATATATATATATATAT
>JABCMJ010041942.1:0-11055 GCA_014822125.1 Arbutus unedo | reverse complement strand
ATACAAATAAATAAATAAATTCAATATGGATAAATTACGTTTTAATTAAAATGAACCAAAAAAAATTCAATAATTGATTAAAAATTATTTATTATATGTTTAAAAAGTTGGGTCGTTACAGGATTTGATAGCTAGGTCTTGGCTTCTCGATGAGAGAATCCTAGAAATATTAAATGAAGATTCATAATGAACGTACATGTTATTATTTCCATTGTTTCATATACTTTATTGTTATTCTGCTGTTGTTGTACATGTATCTCCGACTATGATTTTTGGGTATGTTTTTCTCTACAGTGTCATCGCTCGTGAAGAAACTTTTCTACCCTTGGGGTTTCATATCAAATAGAAGAGCAGTTGAAGATGTCATTTGAGCAAGAAGAGTCGGGTTATGAGGACGAATGGGTCAACAAGACTTGATTACATTACCTTTAGAAGCTCGATACATTTAAATAAGTCTTTTATGTAAACGCGCAAGGACATTTTAATCGTTTTTAATGTAATACCACTACAATTCATTTTCAATAAATGAATCTATTTCCTTTAAAAAAATTATTTTATTTAATAAATAATTTTAAAAAAATTTAATAACGTTGCCGAAAATTGAGACTTTACAATCATGTTCGTGTCATAGCAAGAATGTTTCCTAATGTAGTATTATTTGGTTTCGATTAAACAACCACTCCTAAGCTCACAAGGACAATACCCACAGTATGTACTTCTTATCGAATGATATTTTAATAATTAAGTACAAAAATTATATGACGATGAAGAAGAAAGTTTGAATGTTAATGAAAACATTAGTATTAATGTATATTTTTGTGCGTGATTTTTATTGCCTTTTTAAAAAAAAATAACATATGATGTGTCATACACATTCTTAACATGTAAGAGTATTCACATCAGTTTTTCTATTTTTTTACTAAATTAGAGAAGAATTTTACTTTCTACTTTGGAGAGCCACATTTTCTAGTGTCTCTTGCATCAAACTCTCAAATAAGGATGCTAATATAAGAAGCCACGGTAGCATTCACAAAATAAGAAGGACATTAAAAAAGGCTGGTGTGAAATATATTTTGAAAAATTACTCCTTAAAATAGAGAAAAAAGATCTCAAGAGAGGTTGATGTGGATGTTATAAATGGATTAATTGATAGATACGCCAAATCCATGCTGATTTTTTATGGTAATATTTAAGAAACAAATTTTCAAGGGTAAATCACACCAATCATCCCTCTACTTTTCTTTAATTCTCAATTTTGTCAATTTACGGTACGTTTTAACGATTTAAACTCCATACCTCCATAGCCTTTTCTCCAACCCACTGGCAACCATCTAACACCTTATCCTGCTGATAATCCTAACCGGGAGCTGGGAGGTTAGAGCTTCCATGATAGTCTTTTTTGTACTCTTAAAATATGTTTTCGTACCAATTATTTGGAGTAAGGTTAAAAAGGGATGAGTTAGGGTGAACAGAAGAGGAGGATTATTTAAGTTTATTACCCATATGATTTGGTTTACTGTGACCCTTTTTTATCATGTCAAATAGATTAACTTTTTTATCGATCAAACTTAATTAAGATAAAAATGTAGAATTAAAGGTTAATTACAATCTATAATAAATGGGCAAAATTGAGATACAATGAAACTAGAGGGAGGATTGGAAAGATCAACCTTCTATGCTGTAATGCCAAGAACCACCCAAAATACTTTTTTAATGAAGACAAACAATATTCTAAATATATACATCATAGTGAGAGATATTTTGCAAATACTGCATTCTAGTCTCTTATTTTCTCTATTGTCTTAGGTCTCATATGATTCGGAGATTAGGCGTTGGCATTGGACTAAGAGCGTCTAATCCCATAATTTTTCTTCGTTTGGTTTTCGTTTCATAGTCTGGGATTAATAATACATGACGAGAGTAAAACTTAAATGAGAAATAAATAAGTTTTCCATCGAGTAAATGATTTAGTTCAGCAAGGGATTATGATGAAATCACGATACACATGCCGACCACGTGAGGGCATCGCCGACCTATGATTACTATATTTGGGCCGAAAGGGCTGAATGTGCAACCAACCGATCTGAGAAAGACAGCTTGGTAAGTTGCCAGTCCAAGATAAGACATAATTTGAGATAAAATGCTAAATAAATATGGATAAGAAGTCCACAGCTAACTCAATTGGTATGAGAGGTATTAATTGAATGAAACTCTAATGGTAGTAGATAATTGTTTGATAAAGATCAATTAGAAATTATCTTATTAGTGGCCAGGAGACACTCCACTCTAGTTAGTGTCTTAAGAGAATTAGGACATTTCAAAGTCTATAAATAAATCTCCAAGTCAACGAAGAAATGTACGCACTAATTCACTAGCTAATAGAGAATATTAGTTTGAGTTATATTCATCCTTGTGAGCTTTGTCTGACTTAATCATCAAAGTGTCTTCCTGCTACAGAGACAGAAGGTTCCTTGAAGATTTATTGTTTTATAGATCAAAGGTCCATATATATTGAGAGCATTGTTTTTGCTAATTAGTAAGGTCCTAACTTTTCTACTTGATGGAGAAAATCAACCCACTTACAATTGGCGCCTTCTGTGGGAAAACTAATATTTTATGGCAGAAACACCTACGAAAGATCAAGTTATAGATAATAATGGGAAAGAGAAATCTAGATCTCCCCCGATCCCCCCGAAGTTGAGGGGACCGCAGAAGGAAGTTCCAAAGGTTCAACCACCAAAGCTAGCAGGAGGCTAGCCTAGAGAACAAATGTTAGTGCCTCCTCTAGTCCCACCATCAGTACCTCCACTTGCACCACCAATGGCTCCTCTACCACCACCAGCATTGCCTTTAGCCCCAGTGGGGGAATGTCCAGACCCTTCACGAGAAGTGAGAAGGTCAAGGACAAGAGATAAGTCTCGAACACGAACCTAAAATGAGGGAGGGAGAGGATCCCAAACTCACGACAGGTCTTGTTCGAGAATTTTTCATGATGCAGAAGACAGCCAGTGAGATTGGGTCAGGAGAAAAGACTAGACGATTGAAGATATGAGGCGTCATATGTGCTCAATGGAAAGAGAAAATAAAGCCCTCCGACGAGAAAGAGACCATTGTTGAACGCAATAAATTACAAATTAATGTGGCATAATACATCCAATTTTGCATCTACGTGTATGAATAATCATCGTTTTGTCTAATATTGCACGCGTAATTATCGTTATCTCATTACAATTTTTCAAGCGCTAAACGTATGTCGAAAGGCTCCATTACGAATCAAAGGCTCCAAGACCAATTACGATATTGATTAAGATCTAAGAGAAGGCCCGGGAATGATAAAAGAGAAGCCGGAATGAAAATTTAAAGAAGCCCAGAAAATTGAGACAAAACACTTCTCTACCGGTAGAGAATCAAAGAAGTTCTATCGGTAGAAATAAGTCTCTATTGGTAGACGAATAAAGTGAGAAGTTCTATTGGTAGAGGATCAGTCTCTATCGGTAGATTACTCTATATCGGTAGAGAGTGCTTAAGGCGCAATAAATGTTGATTTTGGCATTTTGTTCTTCATCACCTTTGGGGATACTTTCTGCGTTGTCTTTTAATTTGTAAGAGGGTGTAAGGGACCTATTGAGCATGGTTTTTGTCCCCCTTTGACCTTTATTTGCATGTATAGAGGAGGAAAAAATGGATCACACACACTTAGACATTTTCTATTCTTTCAACATATTTAGAGTTCTTGAGAGCTTCTCTCTTTAGCTATTAAAATTCTTCATTTTCCTGAATTTATTCCTTCAAGTGTAAGACATTATCTCATTAACTAGTAAGTTAATCTAAGGCTTAGTTCATTTTGTATTCACTCTATTACCTTATTTTTCGGCAAGTTGCCAGAACCTTAGCTATTAACATTGTGTGTTGTGTTTTCACATATTTTTATATCTTGTTGGTAAGATCATATTTCTTTCTATAATTTTAGAAATAGCTCTCTCACTCTCTTCATGTTTATCATTTTCCCTACAAGTATGAATAGCTAAATCTTTTAGGCTAAGTCTAAAGATGAAATGTATTTGACACTCCCTACTATTCAATATCTCCTAACTATTTCTCAAACTTGTTCCTAAATATATTCAAGTTCTTATTTCTAGAAACAAAAAGGTGGAGTTAAGCTTTTAAGATTGATTTTACATATAGTATTTTCGAATTTAGAAACTTTAGCTGGAATCTAGATTAAATTATAAAAGAAGATATTGTTTAGTAGAGGTATGAGATAAATAGATTCGGAAAACTAAGTCTATTTATTTTATTTTATTTTATTCCCTCATTAGTAGAAATAGTTGTTAATCATCGTCAAAAAAAACTTTGAGGTTGATATCCGAAATGTCAAAAAACTAAATTTGTGAAGTTTTTTAACCTAAACTACCTTCCCCTATGCATCGATACTTTGGACTTTCCACTATACCTCTTTTAAATCTTTCAGAAAAGTCCTATTTCATAAATATTAAATCTTGACTTGGCCAGCGGACTAACGACCCACTTTTACAAGTCGGTCAATCATGTTCGGTCTGTCATCTTAGGATAGTATGAGCATTCAGAAACTAGTCCATCACATCAGGAGAACCGATGTGTACAATTAGAGATGCCGAGAAGGGGATCAGCAGGCAGGAACTCTGCCAAATAGCCAACATAATGCGGTTCTTCTACGCCAATTCCTCAACTCTCCGACATGAGGGAATGGCTAAACCGACAGGCATGGCTGCCCCAAACAATAATCCACATGTTACAACTCCAATCATACCACCATTATTCAACTTCCCGACATGAGGGCATGGTTGAATCAACAGTTGGGTCTGCACCAACTAGAGGAAGACGAAACCCAAAGAGAATTACAACAACTGACAGTATCACCACTGTCAGTCCAAATCGAGATAAAGGCCTTACCTAGAAAGTTTGTCCCGCTGAAATTCCCCATCTACAACGAACGAATAGATCTAATCACCCACATCAAGGTGTTTGTGAACTCCATGAGGATCTACACAGTCCAAGATAGCTTGTACTGCAAGATGTTCTCTTTGAGCCTAGGTGAGATGGCTTTGAAATGGTTCCAAACACTTCTCCCATGATCCATCAACAATTGGAGGCAATTGGGCGATCAATTTATCAAAAGGTTTGTCACCAACCGAGCTCAGAAAAAGCATGTCAATACACTCTTGGCTATGAAAAAAAGGTACGATGAGGATTTGAGGGAGTACGCAAGCAAGTATTGGCCACCTATAACGAGATTGGAGATTGTACAGAGACCCATGCACTGCAGTGCTTCCAATTGAGACTGCCATCTCGGGTTTGTCTAAGAGAATTCCTGCCCATCATCTCTGCTAGCCTTATATCGGAGTTGGTGGGGCAGAGTGGAAAAATAAGCAAAAATTACAAGACAAGATCAGTAGGGATATGGATCGACCCTCTGGCCAAGCACACTGGAGCACTATGGTGACATAAGTCGAGCCAGCACAAAAAAGGGCAATAATTGAAGTGGCCAAAGTGGCCTATACTAGAACAGGGCAGAAACTGCCTGGACCATAGGTGTATAGATATGGGTGATCTCGGGTATATAAGATACTGTTTATGCTACTTCTAATAATTTTTGGTGTAATTTACATAAAACTCCCTTCATCTATTACTCGGTTTCACTTGACCCTCTTCATCTTCTAATTGTCTCAACGTATCTCCTGATCTTTCCAAATGTAGCGATCAACCATTTTTGGTCTAACGCAACACATGACTACTTATCGTATTCTGCTCTAACTAAGTCAAACCAAAAGGAGTCAATTATTACATTTGGAAAGATCATGGAGTATATGGGGACAATTAAAAGATAAAGGAGGTTAAGTAAAATTGAGTGAGAGATGAAAGGATTTTTATGTAAATTATCCTAATTTTGGCTTAGCATTTTGATCTACGTCGTTGGGCTGCATAAGCTAGTGGTATACATAAGACGTTACAGATAATATCAAAGCGACCCATATGCATGATTGAATGGGCTAGGAATTTGTGTGGCCACTAGAGAAAACACCAGTAAAATATTGTGGTGACTCATTAGGTAACAAATAGCGCAAGGTCTTAAAAACAAAGAGATTGTGACATTCCGTTCTACATGAAAGTATACATTAGTGATCTGGAGTATATATGGCAACATGTATACTACTACTACTAATAATTTGGGATTAAATATTTTGGGACATGTGATTGAGTTCCACTAAGTTATTGGGCCAATGGTATATATGTAGCATTACGTACACTACCCAACTTGCATTTTTAAGGATTTTGGATTAATATTTAAGCTAGAAAAATTGAGTTGGATTTAATTTTAAGCCCATTTAACAAATAGATTGGACGTAGTAATACTTTTGAAGCTCGGCCCCGTCCGTCTTGCCCATATAAAACACTAATAGCCATTTAGGATAGTACATTTATACTCCTAAAAAATATTAAGTTTATCATTGAAAATGTAAGCAACTGCTATATGTACGTATTTGTATTGAAATACTTGATTTTTTACAGGTCAAATTTCACTAATTGTGTTACAACATAGAGATATCTGATTTTCTGAGATGATAGAGATGGTTTTGGATGAAAACAATTGGGGCTTTTGATTAGAGTTGAAGAAAGGAGATGAAGATAAGGGTAAAAATGTATTTTTATATTGTTAGACTCATTTTGATCTTTTTCAAGCTGAGAATGAGCGCGCGTTGTACAAATTCAGTAAATTTCGTTAATGAAGATCTACAATAAGAGGTCAGTTCACACATGGCCCAAATCACAGGGGTCAAAGTGATGTTGTTGGACTAACAACCAGTGCATATGAATAAGAGACAATTACTTTTATATTTTTTCGACTTTACGTAGAATTCTGTTTTGGTTCTTCTGATTTCAATAAGCGATATTTGGTTTAATTTGACGTTGTCGTCCGTTTTTATCCAAAATAGCTAACGAAAAGTAGTCATATGCGCTACACATGACTCCACTAAAAGGGTATTTGTGATAATTCGCATTCTTCTTGTCAACCTCTTGAACCCCACACTTCCTAGACTCTCTGTCTTCCTTGTATTTCTCTCTCCATTACATCTCTCTCTCTAAAAAGCATGACTAACATAATGTTTTCCGTCCTAATTTCCACTATTCTTCTTCAAAATCTAATTTACACTTTCACTCTCTCTCCCTAAAGGGTATTATCTGGAGGTAGATATAAAAACCCATCCGGAATATAAGAACAACCACCACCAAACCATTGAATTTTGAAAAGGACAATTGAAATTCACACATAAATTCGCTCCTATAGATACATAAATATATATTTAGATGTAGATTTAAATGCTCAACGCCAGCATTTAAAACCCGGATATCCCACCAAACCCAAACCCAACTCTCAATTTGCTCTATTTCGGCATTGAGCTTCAACAAGTAAGATTAAATTTTTTAACGTTAATATAATATGGTAATCTTTTAATTTCTTCAGTATAATGAATTTTTAAAATATTAACGTTAATTCAATATATGTGTGTGTGTGTGTGTATTATTTTTTATTTTTTAGTATAATAAATTTCTAATGCACTTTGTTATTCTCTTAGAAAAATTAACATGTAGGAGTAATACTTAGGAGAAATAATAATAAATTCCTAACGCACTTTGTCATTCTCCTAGAACAATTAACATGTAGGAGTAATACTTAGGACATTTGTCTATGTGTCACAAATTATTTAATATCAGTAAAAAAACAACTTTGTCATTCCTTTAGATAATGATATTAACAAAAAATTACGAAAACATTATACTTAAAAGAAGACATGACTGATAAATAAATGTTTTTGATTAAATAATATTTAAACGTAAATTGGCAAGACTTTAATTTTGTATTCGTAATTGCATTTCAATAGACAGGAAAACAGATTTCACTGGTATTAATCTGTGGGTTTGGATTGATTTTTTTATGATAGGGAGGGGTGTGTGTGTAGACATATATAGGCGGTGTTTGGGAGGAATTTTTTTAGATGTTTTGGGATTCTAAGATTCTAAGTCTGGAATTTTAGGTTCTAAGAAATTCATAATCAGAATTTGTAAAGTGTTTGATGGAACCGTGTAAAATAAATTATGAATCTATGAAGTGTTTGAAAGCATAATCAAATTATTAGATTGTGGGTGAGCAATTGATTATAATATACCATTATATTGTGACTCCTTATTTATATATTTGACAATTTTTCCTTATGTATTTTGAAATATAGTCGAATAATTTTTATATTTACAAATTGAATTAATCTTAAAATAAGATAATCATAAAAGTATGTAAAATATATTTATAGTCTCTTACTATGTTGTTATTATCACGACATACAAAATATATTACCTTAACCGCATTACATGTCAAAAAATACAGTCCAAAAAATATTAGCTTCACGTGTTACCTCCATTACATGACCAAGAAAAAATAAATCCAAAACACATTATGATATGTTATAATACTGTAAATCATATAAGGGCAGTATTCGTAAATTATTAAAATTTTAATGATAAAACGCTAAAAAAATTTTAAAGGCTTATTTTGAGAATCAAAATGTAAGGGTAGTGTTCGTAATCATATAAGGGTAGTATTCGTAAATCAAAATACCAAAAGTAGTTCCGGTTCTACTTTTGAAATTGTGACTCTAAAGGCCTATTTTGAAAATTTTAGAAGGAAAATTCCATAATTAGAATTTCAAAATCAGCATCTCAAAGACATCAAAATCCCATAATAAGAATTTCAGAATCCTAAAAGCGCCTCTATAATCACTCCCAAATACCCACATACATACATATTGGGTAAGCTTCTAACGAGGAATCCCTTATGTTATTAAAATGGGGACCTCTAATTTTTTAATCAAATATTGATGATCTGAACCATTCTCAGCATTTATGAAAAATTACTTGAATCAAGCTATTTTGGGTATTATTTTGAGCCGATTTCTCGCAAGTATCCTTAAAAATATGTTTTAAACAAATTGAACGATTTGAATCATCTATATTTGATCAAAAAATAAGAGATTCTCATTTTACAAAATGAGAGTTTTCTTATTAAAAGTTTACTCCACACACACACACATAAACACACACACACGTGTATATACACACGTAATGGATTTGTGAGGGTTAATTTTTTTGGGGCGTGTGAGAGAGAGAGAGAGAGGGAGAGAGTGAGAGTCTAAAATTGTTAAAGTTAAAAAACCAAGAAGGATGACGTCAAATACCATAAGTACCCTTAGATTTGCTCATGTCTATGACCACTTTTTGTTAGGTATTTTTGATGAAAACAGACAACGGAATCACATTGAACTAAATATCAAAGATTAAGAGACTTAATCTTCAAATTAAAACTAAAAGGACAAAAACAGAATTCAATCTAAAGGCAAAGCAATATAAAGGTAATTATCTCTATAAATAATTTGCATCAAATTAGCTGTGAATTGACTGTTCAAAGTTCAAAAGTGGATTCCCCTTTGAATTCAAGTATATATGTTGAACAGTGACATTATCAATTTCGATTTGTATGCTACAAAAATCATCTTTGTTTCAAATGACAGATGAGTGATGAAAGTTATAATATATGCACTACGGATGGCAAACACTAGTTAAAAAAAACTTTATCATGCTTAGTGACGTAAGTTTTTATTGATAACAGTTGTCATAAAGTAGGAAGCGTGAAACCAAATCTTTTGAGGTTTCGGTTCTTATTATACCTTTCGCGATACTTTTGTTTTTGCGTGTCCTTTTTAAAGTAGATTAGGATAAGATGTTCCGAGATGTTGTTGAAAGCTACATTTATTTATATTTTAAGGCATATTAATATCTTTTGTTTTGCTTAAGTTCAAGGGAATGTTTGGGACATGCCAATGACTTTCTAGAAACTTTGGGGGGGTTTTTTAATAATGTTTTTCCTTTGTACTTGGCTAAATTATTAGATTTGCAGAATCTTTAGTGCATCACTGTTTTCCTAGTGAAAAAGTGACCCATTGATTGATTTGCCGTTACCTATTAATTATTTTAATTAATATTATATTTAATTTATGCGATTATGTAATATAAGTAAATAAAGAATGCAATAAAACACGATACATGTATATACGTAGAAATTTTCAACATAGAAAAGAACACACAAGAGAGGAAAGAATATATTATACTTAAATAGCGAAACAAAAAGTTTCACACAACCAAACATAGACTCCTCTATGTTGATTCTCTACCTTTTCGTTGACTCCTCGATCATTAACTGCTACCAGTGACATATGCTTTCTTCAAGATTTGACTCCTCGAACTTTAAGATCTGTCGCAAGACTCCTCCTTAATTCTTTCTCCAAATTTAGATCTGAATATAATACCTCGCAAGATTTGATTGATATTGAATCTTGAGAGATGTTTTAATCAAGAAATTTGATCATCAAATTATGAGCACCCTCAAAAAAATCACCCACCCACAATATATTAAAGTCTCTCAGACTTTTATCTCTCTAGAAACGGCTCCAGGTGGATAAAATCACCTTAGACGCAAGGGTCTTATTTAAAGAAAAATTTCAAAATTTCGTTAGCTCACTGAAGCAGCCCCCAACTCGCTCAAGCCCCATTTACAAGGCAACTAATTTTTTTTATAAAAGGATCTAGCGAGATGAGGTCGCTTGAGCGGCCTACCGAGCGGCCTACCCGAAAATCCAAATTCACGACTTTCTCTCCTAATTCCTCTGGATATGCTTAAAAAACTTATCCATAACTCCCAAAAGCCTTCTCAAAAACAAATTCGATATTCTACACAATTTTAAACTCAATCAATCAAAATAGAAAACAGAACATGAAATAAATTATAACTCGATTTGAATTCTAATTCTAATGGAAGTTGCCAACAACTTAAATTATAAATAACACATAGGACTAAATTTTATTACTTCTTTTGCAATCCCCGGACCTTAACTCATACAAATAGCGTTTCTAGTTCACCGGACGCAAGGATCTTATTTATAGAAAAGTTTCAAAATTTCGATAGCT
>JABCMJ010041936.1:0-15041 GCA_014822125.1 Arbutus unedo | reverse complement strand
GGGCCTTTATACGAGGTGTATTCCGGCCTCAACAGTTAGGGTTCTTAGATATCTAAGGTACTCCATATACTATAGTCTAAACTATACTAGATAACCTGTAGTATTAGAAGGATATTATGATGTCAACTAGATATCGAATACAAAATATTCTAAATCCACTAGTGGTTAAGTCTTCACCCTTGGAGGTGCAGACTTATCTTGAAAATCATTGAAGCAAACTTGTATAGTTAGGTCAACAATGAAATTGGAATTCATCGCTTTGGATAAATCTGGGAAAGAAGCTGAATGGTTTCATCATTTCTTAGAAGATATTTTGATGTGGCCTAAACATGTGTCAGCAATATGTATCCATTGTGATAGCTAATCGACAATTGGCAGGGTACATAATAATATGTATAACGATAAGTCTAAACACATTCGTCATAGACACAATACTATTAAACAACTGCTCTCAAGTAAGATTATTTCCATCGAATATATGAAATCAAAAGACAATATTATAGGTTCACTAACTAAAAGATTGTCCAGAGAGCAGATGTGTAATTTATTGAGGGAAATGAGACTTAAGCCTACTATATTTGAGTCACAATAATAGTTACCTAACCTAGCTAACTGGATATTCCAATATCTAAATTCAAAAGGACAATTAAGTTGTGTGTGAACTCACCAGAGTCACTAAGTAGAATCCCTCCTATCCTATTCCTATAGTGAAGATAAATACTAATGTTACGTCGTGAGTAAGATTAAGTTTTACTTTTAATGATTCTTATATCTTAATAAATCAAGTGGAGTATAGCAAGATACTCTTAATGAGAATTGACAAGACAAATTTTTTTAGAGCACTCATGAAAGATCAGGTCTTGTTCAGGGTCAAAATGAACACAACTGTGAGAATCAGATTGTTTCAGAGATATTCTGTATGAATTCTATTATCTTGGTTTACACCAACAATTGAATTATTCAAGACATCGCGTCCATTAATTAGCCATTAAATTCGGCCACATTTGCCCTAACTTACTTAAAAATAAGCAAGTTTTGTCTTTATTCAAAAAAAATTTACATTTGTTATTTTTGCCTTAATGTTTTGTAGATTATTAGTCCGTCTTAATTAGAAGAATCTAAAAAGTATAAAATTATGTTCAAAAACTAAAAAAAAATCATAAATACGACAAATAAGCACAAAATACCCTATTTTTAAATTATTTTTGTATTTTCTGAATTTTTTTCAAATTTGGTCAATTATTTATAATTTTTTTGAAAGTTCTCGTCGAGACGAACTAATAATCTACAAAAAATTGACAAAAGACAAAAAATGCAAAAATATTTCATATAAGGACAAAACAATAATCAAATAATCAAGTCAGGCTAAACTCAACCAACAATAGTCTTTCACAAAGAAATGTTCAATGCCAACAACTATCTATTTTTTTGTAGAATCTCTCTTTAATTGTACTTTCTTAGAATTTGCATATTGTTACACTTCGTATTCTTCAATTTCATTCATGCGGGAGACTATTGAAAAACTTAATTTTGTGAAGTTTTGGGAACATATTTTTAGTTAAATTTGAGTTAAAATAAAAGTGGGTTCCACATATTTTTATGTGTGGATCAAAGTGAAAATGTGTTTGCATAAAGTTGGAGTTAAGGGTTTGGGTCCCCAAGGGGCACCTCAATTTTGTGGATGGGGGAGAACCTAGGTAGCATGTACTTTGGCTCAAAATACCACAAACACACGCGCGCGCCACTGTCTGGGTGGGTTCGGGTTCAGGTCATTTAGATAATATTTTTTATTAGAAATTTATTTAATTAATTTAATTTTCTTCTATAATTTTATTTATTGGATCCGATTGACTAGTTTGAAGGTGTCCGACTCATTTCGAAGACCCATTTGACCCAATCGTTGACTCAGGCAGTTCATGATCATTTGAAAGCCAAATGGGTGCATCGTCCCCAAGGGGCATCCTAATTTTATAGATGGGGAAGAACTTAGGTAGTATGAACTGTGGCCTAAACTATCAAACGCGCGAGCGCACATTGCCGTCCGTTCGGTGAGCTCGGGTTTGGGTCATTTAGATAATATTCTTTTTATTAGAAATTTAATTAATTAAATTAATTTTCTTTTAGAATTTTATTTATTGGATCCAGTTGACCCATTCAAAGACGTCTAACTCGTTTCGAAGACCCGTTTGACCCAACCAATTTACTCAGGCGGTTCATGACCATTTGAAGGCCGAATGGGTGCATCCCATGGCTGAACCAGTGCCAATTGAACCGAGCTGATTTTCTCAATCAAACTGGTACGACCCTTATCTTTTCGAACCGAATCAGTGCAATTTTTAGGCTGAGTTGCACTTTTTCACTGTCTATAAATTAAGACCTTCCCATACCATTTGAGCATACCATAATTTTCATAATATTTTTGCTCTTGCATTCATACCATATTGTTGCATTATTTACAAAGAGAGAGAGAGAGTGCAATACACCATTTATGGGTTGCAATGCTTCAACTATAAGGTATGATTGTTGCATCCTGTGAGACAGGCCACATTCATTCTGTAGCACCATAGCCCGGTCACTATTTTTTGTAATTTCATTGGTTATTCTTCTTGCACACAACCGACAGATTGTTATTAACAGCCAGAATAACACTGCTAAAAAGAGAGGACTTTTGGAAATTTTTCTGTTGTTTGAAGCATCAAAAGTCTTTCTAGACATGGTTGAGATGTCCCTTTTATCAGAATCAGCCCCACCTCTCTGTTTACTTCCCACAAACTCTTCCTTCTGAACTGAAAACGTGGCAGTGGCACTCACGATAAGCAACTTCCCAGGAGAAGAGATTTGAAAACTGCACTTTGGACAGAACATTCAAGAAAGCCAACACTTTTACCTACTATGACCTAAATGCCCTCATCAACAACACATCAAATTTTAAAATTTTTATCATAAAAAAGGTTGCAAGATTATATATTTACTGTATTTCCAGTGCCTGCAATAATTGAGAGATTTGTTAAAAATATATCATTTGAAACTAGTTGGGTATAGACATATAACACCGGTTTTTTCCTTGTTTGCTTTTCATTCAGAAACAAGAAAAAGATAATCACGACTTGAATTCTTGATCTGATGAACGACAATTCACTTACAACTATTGAATTATATACTTGCCTCTCATGAATAGCAATGTCACAACATAGCTTACTTCTTACGACTTACTATATACTATAGAGTAGGTCATGTGTCACTCTCTCATTTTAAAAATAAAAAATAAAACAAATCCACGCCTCTCTCTCTCTCTCTCTTTATTGTACAAATTTATTTATCTTTATTACTATTTAAATTTCTCTTTTTCTATTCATTGACTGCACTAATTTATTTCTCTTTACTACTATTCAAACTACTCTGAGACTCATCACTTGATTAATTTATGTTTTTTATGTGGTTCCGTGCATAGTACGGATAATATGCTTGTTACTATGTAATTAGATGTGTCCATAAAATATGTGTCCATAAAATGGTTATATAATAGGGTCATTTGGGTAATTTCGTTAGTACAACAACCACCTCTTCAATTTATCCGTCACATTTGGCTGGCTGGGGTGACCGTTGGGATGTTGTGTTCATCCTTCAAATCTCCCGCCTCTTCTCTCCCTCTCTCTCTCTCACCAAGTCCAAAGTTGTTGCTTGAAGATACAGAAAACCAACAGATATATAACATGAGAGTAAAGGAGGAGGGGATGGTGCAAGAGGAAGTACTCATTTTAAGTGTCTAACTACCAGTAGGTGGCATCTCAAACTCTGACATTTCCTATAATTTCCACATCTCTTTGTTTCTTGAAAACAAATAAACACCGAGAGTCCCATACCCAATTTGTGAAAATTGAATAAGATTAGAACCCATTTCTTGTCTTCAGGAATACCATACACCAGATTTGAAGAGATGCGATTTGTCATTTCAGTTCTCTTCTTTCTTGTGCTCTTTTCCTATGCAGGTAATTCTTTTACTTTCTCAGGCTTCATTTTTTGGTGCATTCAATTATATGTGTTTCCAACGTTGTTCTGACTGTTTTGCAGATGCATATGATCCATTGGATCCAACTGGAAATATAACAATCAAATGGGATGTAATGTCGTGGACCCCAGATGGCTATGTGGTAAGTTCTCCACAGATTTCATAAAAATTTGTCACTCGAGCTACAACAGGAACCAAGTTACTTGAGCTCAGCTCGTACTCAGTTCGTTGAAATCTCGTTGAGATTGAATCGTTATCGAAACAATCCAACTATTTAACATGTCTAAACTGGTTAACTTTCTATATTTATGCCACATTTGTGAGAGACAGGGCCACAACACTCCCAAACTTTTATGCCTTAATCTTTGCATAATGTTCACTAAATCAGTTTAATAACAAAAGTTTGGTGCTATTCGTACTTATGTTGACAAGGGTTTTGATGGCATTACAACCAGGCAGTGGTGACGATGAACAACTTTCAGATGTACCGGCACATCATGACCCCCGGTTGGACCCTAGGTTGGACCTGGGCTAAGAAAGAAGTGATATGGTCCATGGTGGGGGCTCAAACCACTGAACAAGGTGACTGCTCCAAATTCAAAGGCAACGTCCCACATTGTTGCAAGAAGAATCCAACTGTTGTGGACTTACTCCCTGGAGTGCCTTACAACCAGCAATTCCAGAATTGCTGCAAAGGTGGGGTGTTAGCATCTTGGGGCCAAGATCCTACAGCCTCTGTCTCAGCCTTTCAGGTCAGTATTGGGTTGGCCGGTACTTCGAACAAGACGGTGAAACTCCCTAAGAACTTCACTTTGTTAGGTCCGGGACCAGGGTACACTTGTGGTCCGGCAAAGATTGTGCCTCCTACCAATTTTCTCACTGCTGATCGTCGGAGGAAGACTCAAGCCCTCAGTAAGTTTTGCTCGATGGTTAATAAATAAATTCAGAACACCCGTTATATACAGAAACGCTACATAACGAATCAGTATAAAAACAACCAATACTAAACAACAGGTGGCCACAAGAATGAATGATTTCTTGTGATTGCAAACGGGTTACAGCCAAAATCTGGTTGAATTCTTGACAACTTATAACACCCTGAAACCGATTTTACTTTTCAGAAACCTTCAATTTTTTTGCCTATGTTTTTCGATTTCATAAGAACTGAAGCTCCGATACTGGTTGTATGATATGAATTATGGGGGCTGACATATGTTCATTCTTTCCGATACAGTGACATGGAATGTGACCTGCACTTACTCGCAGTTTCTGGCAAGAAAACACCCAAGTTGTTGCGTCTCCTTCTCATCGTTTTACAATGACACAATCACTTCATGTCCATCTTGTGCATGTGGTTGCGAAAACAAAAACAAATGTGTCAAGTAAGCCACTAATCTAATTTAATAGATACGTTCGTATTTGGAGTTGATGAAGGAATCCAACGGTTAAAAGATCTGCTCATGTTTCAGGAGCGACTCAAAACTTCTTAGCATGGTCGGAGTAAACACTCCAAGGAAAGACAATGCACCACTGCTACAATGCACGCATCACATGTGCCCTGTCCGGGTGCACTGGCACGTGAAGCTCAACTATAAGGAATACTGGCGTGTGAAGGTTGCAATAACAAACTTCAACTACCGGATGAACTACACCCTCTGGACCCTTGTTGTCCAACATCCAAATCTCAACAACGTGACTCAAGTTTTCAGCTTCGATTACAAACCTCTCGTTCCCTACGAATCAGTCAGTGAGTACCCCGATTAAAATGTTTTTACGGAAGTGCCAAGGGAATAGATTTTAAGTAAAAAATGCTGACCTAAAAAATGGAATTTGATATGCAGATGACACTGGAATGTTCTATGGCATGAAGTTCTATAATGACCTACTAATGGAAGCTGGGCCATTTGGAAATGTTCAGTCAGAGGTGCTGCTTCAGAAGGACCAAAACACTTTCTCCTTCAAGCAAGGATGGGCGTTTCCTCGAAAAGTCTACTTTAATGGCGACGAATGCATGCTTCCCCCACCCGATACATACCCGTTCCTACCAAACTCTGCCCATCGAAGTATCTTTGGGTTCCCAACAGCAATTCAATCACTGATTCTCTTGTTGATTGGATTCTGGTTAGGGTTCTACTAAAGTTCAACAAGCAGAAACTTTTGAAGCAGAGGAACAGTGACGCCAAGATAATGGGGACCACAGGTACACAAATTCAAATATTCTTTAACAATAGGAGCTCAAGTCATTCGGATATAGATTCAGATGATGAGTTTATGGATAGAAACACTGAATATGATCTATATGTAATGAAAGAAAGAAGAATGTTGTCACTGTTGTACTGTTAAAATGCACTTCCACCAAATGAAGTCTCATTAATTGCCTAGCTGCCATTGTTGTACTAAATGAGTAAGTACAGATGATATGGAGACTGAAGCTAAAAGCGAGAACCAGAACATACAACACAAATGCCATATATTAGAACTTTGTTTCTCCATCAACAGTTTTTGATCTTCATTACAGTGCATGACAACACTTGGGATATGGAATTTCACGAACAATGTTGTCTCATACGGTAGTAAACAAACAATACAGCGTTACAACCGAACAAAATAGTAGTGAATTCACCACCAAAACAAAAACTGAAGTTTGATCCAACTGAGGCATACCTGATACACTGCCTGATGGAAATCAATGGCAGACACAATGACTATTCAATCAGCTTGCCGTAGGTTCTGGGTTGAAAGTATACATCACAGATTTTTGAAACAACAGTATTTGTAGCAATTCTGGCATAAAGATTCTTATGCGCGTGCGCAGGAGAAGGTTAAAGACAACAATAGGGTCAACAATAGAGTAAGCAAAGATAAGTCTTTCCGGGGACTGGCATTTGGCAAGAATGGGTAGGCATCAGGAGGTGGCATGACACAGTTATCACCGTTGAAATAGATCCTTCGAGGAAAAGCCCAACCCTTCTCAAAAGTGAAAGTTGAAGCATCTTTTTGGAAGAGAAGCTCCGACTGTACATTACCCAAAGGCCCAGCTTGTGAAAGCAAGTCGTTGTAGAACTTCACTCCCCATAGCATGGCAGTATCATCTGTTTTAAAAAATAAAACGAGAAGGTGCAATGTAAATAACCCCCTTCTGTAGGTATGAATCGTTCACTCTACTGGCTAACAGTAGCAATACAACTACTTCTCCTGTCCCATTTTGTTAGTCCTTTTAGAAATTCCAACTTTTTAAAGAGACATGCAACTTATATCCTTGAACTCAAAATTCAAAGCCTTAATTCCTACAATACCATTTTAGTCTAATTTGTACATATATTTTTAACAACTTACGGGAGAGTTTTGAAAACCTAAACTTTCTTAAGACTTTTCAAAGATGACAAATATCCGGGGACACCCCAAATAGAGGATTAACAATAACTTCAAATCTAAACTTTCTTAGACTTTTCAAATATGACAAATTTTCTGGGGGGGGGACCCCAAATAGAGGATCAACTGTAACGGACATAGGGATTAATAACAGTAAATTATTGCACCCACCAAATAGACACATAGTAGTGCCTACGAAAATAACCAAATAGTATAAGAAAAAAAATACCAATGAGAGTTTAGGATCTCACTTACTTATTGCTTGGTAAGGATTCAATGGCTTGTAGTTAAAGCTGAAAAGCTGAGTCAGGTTGTCAAAATTGGGGTGCTGAACAACCAAATTCCACTGGGTATAGTTCATCTTGTAATTAAAGTTTGTAATCGTGACCTTCACTCGCCAGTACTGCTTATAGTTAATCTTAACATGCCAGTGAATTCGGACAGGGCACATATGGCTTGTACATTGGACCAAGGGTGTATAGCTATTCTTTCTAGTAGATGCTTGAACAACCGAAGCTAAATATGGCGAGTCTGGGCTGCAGCGAGAGAGAAGGCAAGGGGAACCATTTTAGAGGGGTCAGGAAAAAAATAAGAACATGTCAGAGGATTAAGAAGGGGAAAAAAAGTCGGAAGAGAACATACTCTACACAGCTCCCTGGCTGAGTCTTGTTGTTTTGACAGCCACAGGTGCATGTCGGGCAAGGTACTATTGTGTCGTTGTAGAAGGATGAGAGTGAAACACAGCAAGTAGGAGTTTTCTGAGCCAGGAATTGCGAGTATGTGCACGTAATGTTCCATGTCACTGCCACAAGATAGAGATCGGATCAAAATCTGAATTTCAAAAGTACAAGTTTACAAACTTCACGTTGCTTATTAGGACGGAGAGATAGGTTGTGTAAATTCCCCTTTCATCTCACAGCATCTCATGATTCTCAAGTCTCAATAGAAAAAAGGATAACCCCTTAAGAGCAGCGCTGCTAACCAACAGATATTTGGAAACATTAAGTTTGCACACTTCAGTAATCACACAGTGTCAGTCGGATTTACCGATCAAAGTAAACATCGTCAAATACGGAGAAATAAATGTGTCATTCGCTGGCTTTTTCCCCCACCGAAAAAGAATATAAATATAAGTAAGAAGTGTCAACTATTGACCCAAACAACTTACTCATAGCCTGTGTGACTCTCCTTCCATCTCCGGACACAAATTTGGTGGGTTTGACAATTTTCGCGGGACCACAAGTGTAACCTGGCCCTGGTGCTCTCAAGGTGAAGTTCTTGGGAACTTTCACTGTTTTGTTGGTGGTACCAGCTGCACCTACACTAATCTGGAACGAGCTTGCAGCATTTGCTGGATCTTGGGCCCATGAGTTAATTACTCCACCCTTGCAACAATTCGCAATCTGCTGGTTGTAAGGAGTTCCTGGTAGTAAGTCCACAACTGTTGGAGTCTTCTGACAGCAATGTGGAATGTTTCCTTTGTATTTTGAACAATCTCCTTGCTCTGTGGTTTGGCCTCCCATCATGCTCCAAATCACCTCCTTCTTTGCCCATGTCCAACCTAGCGTCCACCCAGGAGCTTGAATGTGACGATATTGCTGGAAATTGAACATCGTAACAACCGCCTATCCACTCGCAATATTAGAAGCCAATTAGGGTCAAGCCATAGACGAAATACATATTCAAGAACGCCCAGTTCTATAAATCCGGTACTCTAGTTAGATCAGCCATTTATAGGACGTATGCCTTAGATGGCGAATTAGGGCCAAGCTAAATTAAGTTTAACAAGATATAGACTCTCCAAATTAAAACTTCTTAAATAAAATTATGTGAAGTAGGACCACCTTTATAAGCAAAAGTAAGGAGCCTAAATCAGGATTTATAAACATTTGGACCTGCGCGCTTTGGGAAGAGTGTAGCATAGAAACAACAAGACAATGACAGAAGGACTAAAGAATCAGATTATTGATGCAGTTTCTGCAAGAACCCGTGCTCACAAAACTTGAGAGCAGAATGCAAATTGCAAAATATGTGCCATACCATATACAAAAAGTAGCAAGAAATAAGGTAAGACTAAAAAAATATAGATGCACTATGAATTCTGAATTGGTGTCATGCATGCGTGTTTGTGCAAACGCGTGATAGATATACTAAGGAGGAAATGGCTTGCAAATACTTACAACATAGCCATCTGGAGTCCAGCTAATGACATCCCACTTAATTGTGATATTACCGGTTGGGTCAAGGGGATCATAGGCGTCTGAAAGAACCACCAGTAAATTCAGGTTAAAAATCTTTGCTCTAGTACAAAACAAAAAAGCATTAAGAGTAATGGAAGGCATGAACCATCCCCAAAAAAATGGGAAGCATGAAAATCAAAACAAGACTGCAAGAAAACAAGAAAAAACAAGTCGCCCTATATCATCATGATTCACAAGACGAAACGCAGAAAACACGACTATTAAAGATCATAACGATACGAGTTTCCCTGGTTATGGTGAAGTATATGCAACCTTGGTGAGAAACTAGAAAGTTCAGAAATAAACAGTAATATTTTTTCTTGGAAGGCAAATGAAGTGCATTTTCAATAAAATAGAGCCAGGCATCAATTTACTCTGCATTTTCTTCACAGTATTTGAATTTCAGCTTCTTCTTTTTTTCTTCTACGTAATACACACTTCCAACAAACAATCTTGGAACCTTGGAGGGGTTGGAAAAAAAATGACTAAAAGATTAAGAAAAGAAAAAAGGAAAAAAAAAAAAAGTCAATTGGGCACAATTAGTTAGTAGTTAGGCATGAAGAAAATCTCATCATCAAATTTGATAATTCATTTAGGATATCAAGATCAGATACAGAAAAAAAAAGAAAGTAAAAACAAAGATACAGTAGCGAAAAAAGGAAAGATTTGAGAGAAACACATTCTATGTTCAGTTCGAGGATCTAGAAACATTGTTCCATTAAATTCTGAATCTACGCTTATCTTAATACCTAAAGAGCAAGTTAAATGCTCAATTAATATGATCAAGAAGCCCACTACTTCTCTTAAATCTTCACATTTACTAAAATTACACATCTGAGATTTAGGCTAAAACCCATTACTGTAACCACCAAAAGAAACCCAAAATAGCACAAGATAATAAAAAATTTGAAACTTTTTTCCGATCAAGGGAAACTCATTTCCAAAAACTTCAATTCCTTAACCACTTTGTCTGCTTTCTTGAAAATCAAAGGAAGCAACAAAACCCATTACAGGAATAACAAGAAACAACTACCGAAATTGAAATTTGAAAGATCTACACGAAGGACTGACAGTAGTGTCCAAACCTGTTGAAGTGAAACTGAAGAAGGAAAGCAAGAACAAAACCCCAATGGTGCAAGAACTGAATCTGATGATTGATCTTGAAAGATAGTCCATTTCTTGTTTCAAAATTGGCTAATTTTGCCAAAGATCTGCAACACAGGTGCAGAATGGAGAGAGAGGAAGAGAAGGAGAGGCAGAGAGAGAGACTTAAAAAGTCATTACACACACAATGGTACTAGATTTTTAGTACATGATATGGAGTAAAAACCATCCTCATTGGGACTTGTCGGTCCTGTGAGCTCTTTCACACGTTTATTTTAATGGTTGAAATTGTTCCTCTTCCAAAGTTTAATTACACCAAAACTTATCTTAATTGTCTGATGAATTTTGAGAAAATATTTATGTTGAGAAGAGAAGCTTACAATATTATATCATTTATTTTTCCCCAACACAAATATGAGATAGGAAAATCCGATCAAGATTTGTTTTTTTTGTAAAATATTTATATTGAGAAGAGAAGATTACAATATTATGTCATTTTTTTCCCCAACATAAATATGAGATAGAAAAACCCGATCAAGATTTAGTTTTTTGTATTAATAATATTCTCATTAAATTTAAAAAAGTAATTGATTTTGGTTGCTAAAGTAAATTTACAAAAAGTTGACAAACTGGCCTTCTAGAGTGTTCAATCTAGATCCATATAACAATAGGGTTGCTCTTCTCATCAAAACCCAGTATTTAAGGATATTTTTTTCTTAAATAAGATTGAGTTTGAAATTATTTCTTATTAAATAAAGCTAATTTTATTTAGTATTTTATAATTTTTATATTATCTTTCGTTTATTATTTTATATTTTCTCAATTGTCTCAATTAAAGTAAATTAAAAAATTATATAAAAAAAGACTCTGCGACAATGCTACATATACTAAAAATAGCAAAATTATATTTTTAAAATTTGTTTCTTAATATTTTGAAATTCTTGTTCAAATTTTTTTACTTTCTAAATTCCTTGCATCAAGATAAATAATGAATATGAAATATTTGGCAGAAATTTAATAAAGTTTAAAAAATGAATAAAAAATACAGTGACATTAATACTATTCTTTTTACTCCAATTTATTTTAATTCTAATTAGACTCTTCACTAATAAAATGTGAAATTAAATTTTTAAAAAATTTTGAATCTTAAAAATCGAATAATGAAAAAAAACAATCCATATGATATAATCCTGAGATCTGGGTCTCAATTAGTCTACAAAATGCTCATATCCAGCTCACACGGTGTGATTGTAAGCCATTATTGGAGAAAGTAGATCCACAAAACAGACAGCTATTTCTAAAGGAAAATGACAGTCGAATCATGTCCGTTCATCTCATGTAATATTCCAGCTGTGATGGCGTTGACCCAGACCAATTCCAATCGCTTGTGCAAGTTGCTTTAGTAATGCTTCTAGTAGGCCCCACCTTAACCACTCACATTTTATTTTTTATGTTTTATAGGAACCAATTTAATTATTGAATTAAGTTTTTATTTGAATATCAATAGAAAATTTATTTGGGCTAAATGAATCATCAAAAAGCAAGTTCCCGAAAATACAAAACCGCCACTAGAATATGCGTTGACGGGTTAGAATTTAAGAACATTTTCGCTAATTTCTCTCATGTCAAAATTAAAATAATACATGCAATGCGGTTCACACTTACTTTAAATAAGTTCGTCTAAATAGTCTTAATTAAATTAAATTAAATTTTAGAAATAATAATATAATGCTAAATAAACCATAAGTCCTAAATGTATTTCATGTAATTAATGTCAAGCTAATTATTAAAAAGAAAGAAAAACTACTTTTACCCATTCCACATTTTTATAAATACACAATAAATGTAAAAAAATCAAAACTTATGCACTAAAGAATTTTGAATATCCTATTCGAATTGTAACACAACTTTTTTTTTTTTTAAAAGTTAAAATTATGAAAGAAAAAGATTATGATTTGAAAATCATAAATAAATATTTCAGAGTTCACTTATAAGAAAGTAAATTGTTGTTGCATTCGTGGTTTTTTATTATAAAAATAAATGTTTCACTGAAAAATAGAATTAAATGAGATTCAAATTATTTTCTGTCGAGGTGGTTGTGAAAACCGTGTATAAATATGCATATTTTATGTGTACGGTTGGTGACGATAAATAAAAAAATTTGAATAAATTAAGCTACGGTGACTTTTAACTCAATGGTGTGGGCCATGGTTTTTCAATTTTTTATGTTTTTATTTTGCTAGTGTCGGTGCGAGGGGAAGGATAACCTGTCTTTGGAACTATTTGTTTATTTTTATATTTTTCTTTTTTCTCTTGAGTTTTGGGATCTTTTAATTATTATTTTATTTTTAATGATGAGGGGCCTTTTTGATAGTGAAATCAGAACTATTTGTTTCTGTCTCCACCACATTTTAATCAATTAATTAATTAAGTATTTGGAACTAATTGGGGATCTTAAAAATCATATCACAATAGCAAATTACACCTTGGTTGGTTCCAAGGGAGAAGAATATACATTGGTTTCTTAAGGACTTGGGAGCGTTCTGTGCAAAACGATATTATTTTGACGTACAAAAAATTAAAAACAACATTTGAACAGTATTCAAATAATTCATTTGGGCACACAACACATCATGCCGCACTGCACAACACAATCTCCCATTTCGTTTCTTAACTAATCTTCTAATTGAAAATGAACTTCAATTTTAGGGGCAGTAAAATTTCAGCTCATTTTAAATATAAGAACATCTCCCACCTTATATACTTGAGCAAGTTAACACACACAAGCTTAAGTATACAAATTCAAATATAAATATGTTCGAAATCGTTCGACATACTTAAAGCTTTTATTATTTTTTGGGTTCCAGTTTGTGTAAACTTTCTAGTAAAAGCTTGATTTGATATGAGACACTCCAAAATATAGAAATTTGAACAAAAGTTTTATAAATGTTATGATCATAAATTTGATATAGAGAAAATAACTTGCTTAAATGTGAGTAAGAATATGAATCTCCTTTCATTTGATCAAAGGTTAGAGTAAGTTTTAAGTAAAAATAACTTGCTTAAATGTGGTGGGTGGTTGTTCGGCATGGCAACGGTTTATACGTCGAGCCCCTAATATTGGGTCGATTATCTCTTGATACGATTGGCAATACGACGTGGCGACAGCCCATATTACCGACATAACCCAATATATCATGGATCTAAGTCATCCTTCGACTTATCGTGCTCTTTTTAGGTTGATCTGATAATTTGACCCACTATATTGTTAAATGAGACTTTTCTTTTTATGAACTTTGAGTGTAACTTTTTCACATACTTTATAGGTTGTGATTGCCTTAAATTTGTTATCAGAATAGTTATTAAAGAATATAATTTTCAAACTCTAGTAGTGATTCGAAATTAAAAATAGTTTAATGCATTGACATTTGGACAATAACATACCACCACGAGAAACATAAGATTGCCCTTGCCTAAATTTTATTTTTTGATTTTTTTTTTAGTAACGTCGTTATCAATCTAAAATAATCTATATCTTTAGATATGCAAAATTAAAAAATTATTTAGTTTTATTTGTTTACACATTTTACTCTTTATATATCTCATTACCAAAAAACTTTTATTTCACCATTTAGTCAACAATAAGTTGGGTTATTTCTTATTTTACAATAAAATATACGAATGTACACGTCACATGCTCTTCTGTCTCCATCAACTTCATAGCCAGAGTTCTAATTCCACCAATTTCGTGAAATAATCATCGAGAAGAATGAGATGTGCTCTAAAAATAGATATATGATGGAATGAACTATTAATTCAATTATGTAAGAAATTAAGTTTAAGTCATATTGATGTTTTAAAAATGATAAATTTCAAAGAACAAAGTGGGTTAAAAAAGGATTAAAATTTTCATTACTCATTTTCAAAATATTTTATTCAAAAAAGTCTCTGTTTATTATTTTTTTCTGATATTTATTGCTTTCTCTTGTCATATATATTTATTTTATGCAATGTATTAAAAGATATGGTCTAAAAATCTTGAATAATTTATATTTAAATTGATAATATATATACAAAAGTTTAAACAGTAAAGCACCAATGATTTGGAAAAGGTAATGCCTTGCTTGTTAGAGAATTCTTCCCTAAGCCAATGTTTGGATGCAGGGAAATGTCGGTCGAGGGTATGTCCCTTTAGTTCTATTACTTGTTTTTTTATTATTATAAACAATAAGCAAATAAAAACGTTTGTTGTAGATTTAATAATTTAATTTCTTATTTTGTGAAAGTCTAAAATTATTATATAAGATATTAAGCAC